>PVJS01061961.1:0-10854 GCA_004027185.1 Glis glis | reverse complement strand
GAGAGAGAGAGAGAGAGGGAGAGAGAGAGAGAGAGAGAGAGAGAGAGAGAGAGAGAGACTGGGAGAGAGAGCGCGAGAGAGAGCTGAGGCTGGCTGCAAACCCACCCGGATCCTCCGGTCTCCGCCTCCCAAGTACTGGGATTACAAGTGTGCGCCACCACGCCCGGCTTTCTTCCCCCTTTTATTTATTTATTATTTATTGTTTTTTGTGGTGCTGGGGATGGAACTCAGGGCCTCACACATACTAGGCAAGTGCTCTACCACTGAATTACATCCCCAGCCCTCCTTCACAGTTTTTAAAACATAAAACCACTGTATTTAAACTTGATGACTATGATTTAAAAGAATAAATACATATGAGCCGGGCGTGGTGGCATGTTATCCCAGTACTTGGGAGGCTGAGACCAGAGGATCCGGGTTCGCAGCCAGCCTCAGCCACTTAGTGAGGCCCCTCGCAACTTAGTGAGATTCTGTTACAAAATAAAGAATAAAAAAATAGGGCTGGGGGTATAGCTCAGAGGTAGAATGCCCCTGGGTTCAATCCCCAGTACTGAAAAAAAAAGAATAAACACATATGTATAATTTCATATCGATCTTTAAAAATTATTAAAATAGTCAGGTGTGGTGGTGCATGCCTGTAATACTAGTACTTGGGAGGCTGAGACAGGAGGATCACTGGATCAGGGCCAGCCTTAACAACTTAATGAGATCTTATTTCAAAATAAAAAGTAAAATTGGGTTAGCAGTATAGCTTGGAGGTAGAATGCCCCTAGGTTCAATCCCCAGTATCACCCCCAAATTTAAAATAACCCTAGGTTTGTATCCAAATCCCACTTTCAATTTTTTTTCCAGAAAATTATTTTCATATTTATTAGAAAATGAATACATGCTTAGTATGAAAGACTTAAAAATATAGAAAAACTTAAAGATAAAATTGTCCTTAATCTTACTTTTGTTAATACCTTGGTACATTCCCTTCAATTTTTCCCCCTATGTCTATGAAGATACTTAAGTGGATTTATATAGTATATAGAGTTTTGTATCTTGCTTTTCCCCCATTTAACATCATACCCTGATCATTTTCTTATGAGACTTAAATCATTTTAATGGCAGCATAATATAATTTATTTGGCCATTTTCCTTTCGTTGAATATTTAGGTTGGTTTACATTTTAAATTTTTTTCTTTTTTTGCTTCTCTAAATGGAGCAAAGAATAATTTTCTGCATTAACAGTAATCTTATAAATGTGGTTATTTCTTTAGGATACAGTTCTTTTTTTTTCTTTTTTGCAGCACTGGGGATTGAACTCTGGGTCTCACACATGCTAGGCAAATGTTGTTCCACTGAGCTACATCCCCAGTTCTTTTAATTTTACTTTGAAACAGAGATTTGCTAAGTTGTCCAGGCTGGCCTAGAACTTTCCATCCTCCTGCCTCAGTCTATTAAGTAGCTTGGATTACAAATGTGCAACACTGCACCTGCCAAGATAGAGTTCTTCATAGATTTTTTTTTTTTGGTACTGAGGATTGAACCCAGGGACATTCTATTTATTTATTTACTTATTTTGTGGCACTGGGGATTGAACTGAGGAATAGTTTTTCCCTCCCTCTGAGCTACTTCCAGTCTTATTTATTTATTTATTTATTTATTTATTTATTTATTTATTTATATTTGTGTGGTGCTGGGGATTGAACCCAGGGGTATTATACCTCTGAGCTACATGCCAGCCCTATTTTACTTTTTGATTTGTGAACAGGGTGTCACTAAGTTTATGCCAGCCTCACTAAGTTGTTGAAGCTGGCCTCAAACCTGCAATCCTCCTGTCTCAGTCTTCTAAGTACTGGGATTATAGGCATGCACCACCTCACCCAGCCTTATTTTTTATTTTGAAACAGGGTCTCACTAAGTTGCTTAGGGCCTTGATAAGTTGCTTAGGC
Source organism: Glis glis (assembly GCA_004027185.1). Taxonomy (NCBI): domain Eukaryota; kingdom Metazoa; phylum Chordata; class Mammalia; order Rodentia; family Gliridae; genus Glis; species Glis glis. The sequence continues at coordinate 8,917 of PVJS01061961.1, read as the reverse complement.
TGTTCTGGAACCTGCAATTCTCCTGTCAGCCTCGCAAATACTGGGATTACAGGTGTGGGCCACCATGCCCGGATTTTAAAAAAAGTTTGAAACAGGGTCTCACTAAGTTGCAGAGGCTGGTCTTGAACCTGTGATCTTCCTATCTCAGCCCATCCAAGTACTGGATTTAAGGCATGCACCATCAAGCCCAGCTAGGATAGATTTCTTGAAGGTGTTTTTATAACTTGCCTTAAAAATTTTTGGGGGGTGTTTACATCTTAATAAGTGAGAAAAAACAGAAGCTGTTAATAAATAGCAAAGAAAATTATGGATTATAAAAAGTGGTAGTAAGGGAATAAAAGAATTATCTGGTTATATGTAGTTGCGAGAAGCCTACTTTGAAAGGGAGCACAGGGACACTCTCTCATGTCCAGCGTTCATGCTGAGACCTGAAACACGGGGCTAAGCTTGCCATATGGACTGAGGGAAGCGCCATCCCTGCAGAGGGAGAAGCAAGTTTAACTGCTCTGGAGGATGTTCAAGGCAGGGAATGTCGTTGTGGTTATAAAGAAAAAGCAAGGAGGAAGTAATGTGAACACCTTAAATCTTTAAAACAATTTGAGTAAGCTCAAAGTTCCAAAGAATTCTAAAAATGAAAATAAGGCAAAGAATAACCATACACTATCTGGCTCCATCCACCCCAAATCATTTGAGGCTAAGTTACGTGTGTGTGTATGTGTGTGTGTGTGTGTGTGTGTGTGTGTGTGTGTGTGTCACTGGGGATTGGTTGTGTGTTACTGGGGATTGGTCCCGGGGCATTCTGCCTCTGAGTTTCACCCCCAGCCTCTGAGTTTCACCCCCAGCCATATTTCATTTTTTATTTTGAAACAGGATCTCACTAAGTTGCAGAGGGCCTCCCTAAGCTACAGAGGCTGGCCGCCAACCTGCAGTCCTCCTGTCTCAGCCTTCCAAGTATTAGGATTACAGGTGTGCACCACCGCATCCAGCTAGTTACATACATTTTGGTTCTTTATCCCTAAATACTTCAATGTATATTTCCTAAGAATAGAGATTTTTCTCGGACATAACCACAGGGCCAGCTATAAACTTCCTTTTGCTTTTTTTTTTTTTTTTTGCGGTACCGGGGATTGAACCCAGGGGCGTTCTACCTCCGCGCTACACCCCCGGCCCTATTTTTTATACTTTATTTTGAAACCAGGTCTCACAAAGTTGCAGAGGGCCTCACTAAGTAGAGAGAGAGAGACAGAGAGAGAGAGAGAGAGAGAGAGAGAGAGAGAGCGCTGAGGCTGGCCGCGAACCCGGATCCTCCGGTCTCCGCCTCCCAAAGTACTGGGATTACAAGTGTGCGCCACCACGCCCGGCTCCTTTCGCTTTTTAATGATGAGGAAATGCAGACATGGGCCCAATGAAGAGATGTTTCGTATGTTTGGGGCTCGTGGACCAAATCTTGATGTGATTCCCTCATTTGGAACATTCTCTTTTCATCTCTGGCTGTACATTCTGATCTGACTTCAAAGCCCAGTTCAGGCCCAGTGCCCCCCAGAAGACCTTCCTGTGCCTCTAGCCTCTGACTCCAGAACCTTCTCTGTGAGCACTATTAATTCCACACACCACAGAGCACTGGGGGGCCATGCTTGAATTGCTGCTTCATGCTTGTACTGTTGTTTGCTTGCTTTTTTTTTTTTTTATAGTGGATCTCTCTTCTCTTTCAACTAAATTTTAGGCTGTTAACAGCCAAGGACCATGTTCCTTTCTAGATCTCTTAACACTTAACAGAATAGTGTGCAGAAGTGGAGTCTCAATAAATATCCGTCACATGCATGAGAACTGCTCCTAACGGGAAGAAACATGACAGAAATTGAGAGGAAAAGATATAGAAAAGTTCAACTTCTAATTTAAAACTCTTTTTTTTTGTACTGGTGATTGAACCCAGGGGGCATTCTGCCTCCAAGTTATACCCCAGCCCTTTCTTATTTTTTGGTTTGAAACAGGATCTCTCTAGGTTGCTGAGGGTCTCCATACATTGCTGAGGCTCGCTGTGAACCTGCGATCCTCCTGTCTCAGCCTCCCAAGTACTGGAATTACAGGTGTATGCCATCACGCCCAGCTATCCCTGGCCCTTTTAGTTTTATTTATTTATTTATTTGGCACTGGGGATTGAACCCAGGGGCATTCAACCTCCGAGCTCCACCCCTAGCCCTATTTTTTGTTCTTTATTTTGAAACAGGGTCTCACTAAGTCGCACAGGGCCTCACTAAGTAGCTGAGGCTGGCTGTGAACCCGGATCCTCCAGTCTCAGCCTCCCAAGTACTGAGATTACAAGCGTGCGCCACCACTCCCGGCTTAAAAGGGTCTCGCTAAATTGCTGCATGTCTCTGCTGGCCTCAATCCTCCTATCTCAGCCTCCCAAGTGCTAGTATTACAGGTGTGCACCACCATGCTGAGCCTTTATTTTGTTTTGGAACAGGGTCTTGCTAGGTTGCGGAGGGCCTCACTAAGTTTCTGAGGCTGGCCGTGAACTTGTGATCCTCCTGTCTCAGCCTCCCAAGTACTTAGATTACGGGCATGCATCACCACGCCCAGTGAAAACGCCTCTTTTTTTTTTTGCGGTACCGGGGATTGAACCCAGGAGCGTTCTACCTCCGCGCTATGCCCCCGGCCCTATTTTTTATACTTTATTTTGAAACCGGGTCTCACGAAGTTGCGGAGGGCCTCACTAGGTAGAGAGAGAGAGAGAGAGAGAGAGAGAGAGAGAGAGAGAGAGCTGAGGCTGGCCGTGAACCCGGATCCTCCGGTCTCCACCTCCCAAAGTACTGGGATTACAAGTGTGCGCCACCACGCCCGGCGAAAATGCCTCTTAAAAGGAGGAAATGAGAACACTTTTAACTGCAGGAAAAAACGAAAGTTGGACAGAAAAGGAAATTTAAGTATAGTAAAACATGTGGTGTTTCATTGAAGTAAACAGTATTTGTATAATCATACTAGTGTTTCATTTTGATTATAGAATTAACAAAAGCCGATATAACTATTTTGAGGATGGAGGGAGGGGCAGTGGAGGATGTAAGAGCACAGGACCTTCACTTGCTGGTCATGTCCAAAAGTGTTGACTGGAGAACTGATCGAAGAAAAACATAGAGGGATACAGAGGCCATGCCAGAGAAGCAGGAAACACAGGTAAAAGTTGCAAGGGTGAGCCGGGCGTGGGGGCACACACCTGTAATCCCAGTACTTGGGAGGCTGAGACAGGAGGATTGCAGGTTCAAGGCCAGCCCCAGCAATTTATTTATTTATTTATTTATTTATTTATTGCGGTGCCGGGGATTGAACCCAGGGGTGTTCTACCTCTGCGCTACACCCCCGGCCCTATTTTTTTATACTTTATTTTGAAACCGGGTCTCACGAAGTTGTGGAGGGCCTCACTAGGTAGAGAGAGAGAGAGAGAGAGAGAGAGAGAGAGAGAGAGAGCTGAGGCTGGCGATGAACCCTGATCCTCCGGTCTCCGCCTCCCAAAGTACTGGGATTACAAGCGTGCGCCACCACGCCCGGCTAGCCTCAGCAATTTTGTGAGACCTCAACCAGTTAGAGACCCTGTTTCAAAATAAAAAATAAAAAGGGCTGGGTATATCTGGGAGGTAGAATGCCCCTGGGTTCAATCCCCAATACCAACAAACACACAGTTACCAGTGTGAGCATGGTGTGGAAAGGAGAGGGTGAAATGGGGAAGGAGACTATTGGATTTTCATGATAAGCTTTTTAGTATTATCCATTTTTTTTTTTTGCAGTACTTGGGATTGAGCCCAGGGACTCTACCTCCGAGCTATCCTCCCAGCCCTATTTTTAATTTTAATTTTAATTAATTTATTAATTTTTTTTGCGGTACTGGGGATTGAACCTAGGAGCATTCTACCTCCGAGCTACGCCCCCAGCCCTATTTTTTGTTCTTTATTTTGCAACAGGGTCTCACTAAGTTGCAGAAGGCCTCACTAAGTAGCTGATGCTGGCTGCAAACCCATATCCTCTGGTCTCAGCCTCCCAAGTACTGGGATTACAAGCGTGCGCCACCACGCCCGGCTGTATTATCAATTTTTAAACTGTGCAGTAACACCTTGATAACATCAACCCAGTAACAAAGGCAGCCAGCCCCTCCCTCTCTCTTTTGCTCTATGGAAATGTCACTGCTTTTGGTTGATGAGGTTGGTGCTGGGAACTGTCTGCCTTCTCGGTCACCATTTCCTGGGAGAAGAGCCCTCTGCTGCTGGTTAACCTAGTTCTTGTCCCCAAGCTCACTCCTCAGCTGACAGCTGTTGCTCCTGCTCCCCAAGGTAGAGAAGGCCCTTGCTCAGGAAGGGCTCTGGGAGGGCAGTGGCCCTGGTGGGGATGCTGCCCCCTAGCGGGGCGCGGGAGAGCTGCAGGGATGCCGGGCTGCAGCTGAGCTGGGGCTTCATTCTCATGGCTTGCAGGGGGCATCGCTGTGGCACAAACAGGGCCTTTTTCTCCTCTGTCCACCAAGGAGGGAACCCACAGCGGACAGGAAACACGGAAGTTCTTGGGGGAACTTCCGCCAGTCGCGTGACATGTGCCCCTGCCAGGCTGTGAGTCAGTGAGACTTGGGCTACTTTCTCTGGGGCTGATGACAAAATTCAATTTTCTGCCTCTTTGGCGCGTGTCATTCCAGTACACTGTGATGGGGAGGCTCAGTGCCTCAGCGGCAGGTGGGGCTGGTTCCTCTGGGTTCTGCTGGGAGGAAGGGAAGGGAACCCACAGGAACGGGCAGAGCGCCTCCTGTCTGCCAGGCAGTGTGCAGACTTGGCATTCTCCCGGGAGCTCCCCCAGAGTCCCGTGAGGCGGGTACTGTGGGTACCTCACTTTACAGACCAGGAAGCTCAGAGAGGTTAAGGAACACTTTCAGGGCCACACTGCAGGGGTGGAGGCAGGATGTCAATCCAGGGCTGTCAGAGTCCAAAGCCTACTAGACAATATGCCAAGCTGGTGGGCCAGCTGGAAGACAGCTGGGACCAGAATTTTCTTAACACATTTTTCCTTTCCTCTTTTTTATTTTTCTTTCTTTCTTCCTTTCTTTCTTCTTTCTTTCTTTCTTTCTTTCTTTCTTTCTTTCTTTCTCTCTCTTTCTCTTTCTTTCTTTCTTTCTTTCTTTCTTTCTTTCTTTCCCTCTCTCTCTCTCTCTTTTCTTTCTTTCTTTCTTTCTTTCTTTCTTTCTTTCTTTCTTTCTTTCATACTGGGGATTGAACCTGGGGCATTCTACCTCCAAGCTACACCTGAGCCCCAGTCCCTATTTAAAATTTTGTTGTTGTTGTTGTTGCACTGGGCATTGAACCCAGGGGCATTCTACCTCTGAGCTATACCCCCAGACCTATTTTGTTTTTTATTTTGAAACAGGGTCTCACTAAGTTGCTGAGGCTGGCCACAAACCTGAGATCCTCCTGTCTCAGCCTCCCAAGTACTGGGATTATAGGTGTGCGCCACCATGTCCAGCCTCTTGGCATATGTTTCTTATTGTCATCCATAGCCACAGTCCTGAGGCTGGGCCTAAATGCTCAGGCCTGGGCCAAAGTAAGGCCCAGCTTCAGTGAGCTATTGGTTCTGTACTGTTTTCTCATTGGGTGTATGGTGGGCTTAGGCCTATTCACATGCCCTTCTGGCCCTCTTGTAAGTATTAGCATGTGCTTGGGAGACTCAGCCTGGGGCTTAGGATGCTGTTTGTGATTATAGTGTTAAGTGGGAAGAGCAAGGATTCCAAAACCAGCCAAGTCTCAGCTGTGTGACCTATCCATGCTATTTAACCTATATGGGCTTTATTTTTCTCGTTAAAAAAAAAAGGGTGATGTGAGTCCCTACCTTGTAAAGTTGTTGTAAAGATTAAATGACCCATCAGTCTCAGCTGTGTGACCTAGCCATGCTATTTAACCTATCTAGGCTTTATTTTTCTCATTAAAAAAGAAAAAAAAAGGGTGATGTGAGTCCCTACCTTGTAAAGTTGTTGTAAAGATTAAATGACCCATGCAAACCCAGCTAGCATGGCCTGCCATATTGACAGCCAGGATTTCACGTGGCTCTTCCTGTTATTAAGTGCTCTACACAAAGGCTGCCCTGGTCTGAGGCCATCAGCACGCAGAGTGGGCTTGCAGAGAAGAAAGCCACGGGGCTGCCTTTTCACTTTTATAAATTAAAATCCTGCTCAGTGGTACTGTTTGTTAGTTTTCTAGCCCATTGATTTTTCTTTCACAATAACACCTTGCTTATTCAGAAGCCCCCAGGGAACATCAGAGTCCTGGGATTCTGGAGGATTTTCTCAATCGTTTTCTAAAATGTGTTGTCTACTCTGCCTTTATTAACAGAGCCCATGCATTCTCCCAGCCTCTTGCCAGACATGTGCCAGTGCCAGTCCTCTTGGGCCACACCCTCAGCCCGGCAGCTCCGACTTTGCCCCACACCTGCCCTCGGCTACCTGTCCAGGCTGCTGGCCATCCTGAGCCTACGTCTGCCTTTGCTAGTTTTCTTATTCTGTGTGTGTGTGTGTGTGTGTGTGTGTGTGTGTGTGTGTGTGTCTGTGTGGTACTGGGGATTGAACCCAGGGGCATTCTGCCTCCGGGCTACACCCCCAGCCCTATTTTTTGTTCTTTATTTTGAAACAGGGTCTCACTAAGTTGTGGAGGGCCTCACTAAGTAGCTGAGGCTGGCTGCAAACCCGGATCCTTTAGTCTCAGCCTCCCAAGTACTGGGATTATAAGCATGCACCACCACGCCCGGCTCCTATTTTATTTTTTATTTTGAAACAGGGTCTCACTAAATTGTGGAGGGCCTCACTAAGTTGCTGAGGCTGGTTGCAAACCTGTGATCCTCCTGTTTCCACCTCCCAACTAGTAGGATTATAGGCCTGCACCACCACACCCCATTTCTGTCTTATTCTTAGGCTGCCATAGCCTTCTGCCGTCAGGACACCTGCTTGTAGCAGCCCTTCCCCCACTTTCTAATATTCTGTGATTACCATTTGGTGACCTGGGAGACCAGATTACTCTAACCAGTGTTATTTGTAAAGAGAAGCTAGATTCTAAATGGGTCCGCCCCGGAGTAAAGTGCGTGGAGTTGGTGATGCTAGTGTTGTCCCTTCAATTGCTTCTTCTGCCTTTCTGCTTGGTGGTTTTTCTAAGTATGGTCAACTCACTGAATGTGGAAAGGACAGGCATATCTGGACTGCATTTTGGAGGAGACAGGCTCATGGAGGCTGCCTTGGAGAGGCGTGGAGAGCTTGGGCTCTGGAGGTCAGACGGTAGCGCTCCCCCGCTCCCCTGCGGGCATGCTGCATGCTATTGGATAAGCTAATGAACCTCTGCACCCCTGAAACTCCAGCCTCGTAAGTCTCAGTGGCAATGCTGCACAGCTCATTTAATCCACTGTGACATGGGCCTTGAGTAAGATAACGCGAGCACATGAAGCACTCACTCAAGGTTATCATCAAAGAAGTAAAGAAAGATTAAAGCGGTAGGCTGGGACTGAGGCTTAGGAATCCGCTCTGCCAGCAAGGATGGATGAAGAGAATAAGAGATGGAGGCGGCATCAGAAAAAACCAGGCAGACCCAAAAAGACAAAGGCTCCTCCAACTTTTCTTACGTGAAGAGTGACAGCTTCCAAAGAGCTTTCTGACTCGGCCCGTATTTCGAGGTGACAAGAGAGAATGCCGGCGGCTGTGGTCTAGTAAGTAACTAGATCTTTGTTAGGGAATTGCAGGCGGCATCAGTTAGTGATGAACTTGAAAGAGCATTACTTTCTTCCTACGCAGAATTCCTTATTGTTGTCTATATACAGTAATCTCCCTTCTGCTGCAGTTTCATTTTCTGTGGTTTCAGTTACTCGTGGCTAACTGTGGTCCGAAAACATGAATTGGAAAATTACAGAAATAAACTATTTTTTAAGTTTTAAACTGCATGCTGTTCTCAGTATCGTGGTGAGATCTCACACTGCTGGGAACATGAATCATCCCTTTGCCCAGCATATCCACTCGGTATATGCTACCCGCCCGTCAGTCATTTAGCAGCGGTCTCAGCCATCAGATCCACTGTCATGGTATTGCAGTGCTGTGTTCAAGGAACCCTTACGTTACTTAATAATGGCTTCAGGGCGTATAGGAAAAAACCAATATGTACAAGGCTGGGTGCTACCTGCGGTTTCAGGCATTCACGGAGGGAGGCTCTTGGAACATATCCCCCCATAAGTAGTCCCCTTATAGATAAGAGGGGACTACTCAATGTAGCACAATATTTATTTATTTATTTATTTATTTATTTATGGTACCGAGGATTGAATCTAGGAGCACTCTACCTTTGAGTTACAACCCCAACCCTATTTTATTTTTTATTTTGAAACAGGGTTTCACTAAGCTACTGGATACTAGCCTCGAACTTGCGATCCTCCTGTCCCAGCCTCCCAAGTACTGAAATTACAAGTGTGTGTCACCATACCTGGACTAAAATTTTTATTTTTTAACAAATGTTTAGCTGGGCATGGTGGCACATACCTGTAATTCCAGTGCTTGGGAAGCTGAGACAGGAGGATCACAAGTTCAAGGCCAGCCTCAGCAACTTAGCAAGACCCTCAGCAACTTAGTGAGAACTTGCTTCAAAATAAAACATAATAAAAGGGCTGGGGGTGTAGCTTGGAGGTAGAGTGCCCCTGGGTTTAATCCCCAGTACCAAAAAAAAAAAAAAGAAAAGGAAAAAAAGTTTGTTTAAAATGGGAGATGAGGCGGGGCGTGGTGGCGCACACTTGTAATCCCAGTATTTGGGAGGCTGAGACAGGAGGATCCGGGTTTGCGGCAGCCTCAGCTACTTAGTGAGGCCCTCCGCAACTTAGTGAGACCCTGTTTCAAAATAAAGAATAAAAAATAGGGCCGGGGGTGTAG
>PVJS01061960.1:0-10857 GCA_004027185.1 Glis glis | reverse complement strand
AGGCGGAGACCGGAGGATCCGGGTTTGGGGCCAGCCTCAGCGCTCTCTCTCTCTCTCTCTCTCTCTCTCTCACTCTCTCTCTTCTCTTCTCTCTCTCTCTCTCTCTCTCTCTCCTTAGTGAGGCCCTCCGCAACTTCGTGAGACCCGGTTTCAAAATAAAGTATAAAAAATAGGGCCGGGGGCGTAGCGCGGAGGTAGAACGCCCCTGCGTTCAATCCCCGGTACCGCAAAAAAATAAAATAAAATAAAATAAAATAGGGCTGGAGGTGTAGCTCAGACATTGAATGTCTCTGGGTTAAATCCCCAGCATCACGTGTGTGTGTGTGTGTGTGTGTGTGTGTGTATTATATGTTTATGTACATATATACATACATATGCATACATATATAGTGTTAATTAGAAGCTAGATATAAAAGACTACATGTTGCATGATTCAATTTATATGAAATATCCAGAATAGCCTAATCTTTATAGGCAAATCTATACAGAAAATAGATTAGTGGTTGACAAAGGATAAAGGAAGGAGAATGAGGAGTGGGATATAGAGAATGACTTCTAAGGGATCAAAAGTTTCTGAAATAATGAAAATGACTGTGGTAATAGCTGCCCAACTCTGTGAATATACTGAAAACTACTGAAGTGAGTAAACTGTATAGTATGTTAATCATATCAACGAAACTGCTTAAAAACGTAGTTTGGGGCAGCATTTTCACTGTTCTGATAGGAACAAAATACACATACATGTATGAGTAACCAAATATGAATTGTATAACTTCAGTGATTCCATGAGTAAAATACTCTTATCTGTATTAAGAATTAGCACTGACTACATAATATAAAGTTGAATGGTAAACATCATACTAAAAATAGATATAACAGCAGGAAATCAGAATTATCTTTATGTGGTATCCTCTCTGAATTATTTAATTTTTAAAACATTTATAGGGCTTTAAAGATAAATTCTTTTTTTTGTTTTTTTTTTTTTGCAGTACCAGGGATTGAACCCAGGGGAGTTTTACCTCCAAGCTACACCCCCAGCCCTATTTTTGATTCTTTATTTTGAAACCGGGTCTCACGAAGTTGCGGAGGGCCTCACTAACTAGGCTGCGAACCCAGATCCTCCGGTCTCCACCTCCCAAGTACTGGGATTACAAGCGTGCTCCACCACGCCCGGCTCTTTAAAGATAAATTCTGAACATTAGTCTCTCATGTGTATTTTTTCCTATAATGCCTCAGTTTCTTAATTATCCTCTTACCAAGGTTTTCAGGAAATAGACCCGCATACTAGTATATTTGGATATACTCTCCAAAGCCCTAAGAACATCATGAATAAATATGTACAAATATCCACTAAAGACACTGTGGGGAATGGGAGGAAAGCTCAAGGCTCTCCGAGACCTGCATTCTATCTTATTGCATAACTTTGGCTTGGAAACTAAAGACTAACATCAGAAATCATGCTGAAAGGACAAGACATTCTTTGGATACCTATACCTCTTGGGTAATATATTTCTGACAGTAACTTAAGGAGAGAATACAAAATACCTATAGAATTTACACAAAAGAGAAAGAAATCAAAACCTGTCAATACAAAAAAAACAGCAAAGCACAAAGGAAGACAGGAAGAAAGAAAAAAACAAAAAAGATAATAACCTAAAAGACTACCAGAAAGTGAGTAACAGAATGACAATAGTATATCATTCCCTGTCAATAATCACTTTATATGTAAATGGAGTAAATACCCTAATAAATGACACAGAGTAGCTGACTGGAGGAAAAAATCCAACTATTATGCTATCTATAAGAAGCTCACTTTCAATTTAAGGTCACACATAGGCTGAAAGAAATGGTAATCAAAAGATGGTAGGGATATCTATACGTATTTTTAGAACTGACACAAGATACAGACACTTATTTATGGTTTAAAAAAAAGATATAATGACAAAAGTCAATCCACCAAGAAGATATAACAATTACATTATACAGGCACCCAACATCAGGGTATCTAAATATATAAAGCAATAGAACGGGAAGGCGAAATAGACAATACAATCATAGTAGGGGAATTCAATACCCTACTTTCACTAATGGACAAAACATCCAGACAGAAAATCAATAAGGAAACAGAGGCCTTGAATAACACTGTGAATCAAATGGATATTTAAAAAACATAAAGAATATCCCATTTAACAGCAGCAGAATACACGTCCTTCTCAAGCACACAGGAATCCTCCGAGGTAGGTCACATGTTAGGTCGCAAAACAAGTCATAGCAAATTTAAGGAGACTGAAATTACACCAAGTATCTTTTCTGACCATAAAAGAGTGAAACTAGGAAGCAACAGCAGAAGGAAAACTGGAAAATTCATAAATATGTGTAAATTATCTGGGGAAGGGGACACTGGCAACTGAACCCAAGGTCATTCTACCTCCAAGTTACACTCGCAACCTCTTTTTATTTTAAAGCTTGGTCTCAATAAGTTACTGAGGGTCTTGCTAAATTGCTGAGATTGGCCTCAAACCTTCAATCCTCCTGTCTCAGCCTCCCAAGTGCCACTGTGCCTGGCTATGTGGGAAAAAAAAATTTTTTTTTTTTTTTTGCGGTACCGGGGATTGAACCCAGGGGCATTTTACCTCCGCGCTACACCCCCAGCCCTATTTTTTATACTTTATTTTGAAACCGGGTCTCACGAAGTTGCGGAGGGCCTCACTAAGTAGAGAGAGAGAAAGACAGAGAGAGAGAGAGAGCTGAGGCTGGCCACGAACCCGGATCCTCCGGTCTCCGCCTCCCAAAGTACTGGGATTACAAGCGTGCACCACCACGCCCAGCCTATGTGGAAATTTTAACACACACAGTTGAACAACCATTGGGTCAGAGAAGAAATCAAAAGGGAAATGAGAAAATACCTCAAGACAAATACCACAACATACCAAAACTTACGGATGCAGCAAAAGTAATACTGAGAGGATAAAAGTTAAAAGGAAGGAAATAATAAAGATTAGAGCAAAAATAAAAGATGCTGGATATGGTGGCACATGCCTGTAATCCCAGTACTTGAGAAGCTAAGACAGGAAGACCGCAGGTTCAAGGCCAGCCTCAGCAACTTAGTGAGATCCTCAGGAACTTAACAAAACCCTGTTTCAAATTTTTTAAAAAGGGCTGAGGATGTAGCTCGGAGGCAGAATGACTCTGGGTTCAATGCCCAGTACCAAAAAAAAAAATCAGTAATCAAAAACTTCCCAACAAAGAAAAGCTCAGGAACACATGGCTTTACTGATGAATGCTACCACGCACTTAAAGAATACCAATTGTCTCAAATTCTTCCAAAATTAAAGTAGAGGGAACACTTCCAAACACATTTTATCAGACCAGCATTTCCCTGACACCAAAGCCAAACAAATACACCATGGGGGAGGGGGGAACACGCGCCAACATCATTGGTGAATATAGATATAAAAATCCTCAACAAAATACTAGCAAACCAAGTCAAATAGCACTTTAAAAGGATGATAAACCATGACTAAGTGGGATTCATCCCTGGGATGCAAGAATGGTCCAATATGAAAAGCAATTAATAAGATATACCACATTAGCAAAATAAAGAATAAAACCACGTAATCATCTCAACACATTCATAAAAAGCATTTGAAAAATTTCAGCATCCTTTCATAATAAAAACTCTCAACAAAGTAGGAATGAAAGGACATATATGAAAAGGCTACAGCTACTATTACACTCAATGGTGGAAACCTGGAAGTTTTTCTTAGGATGAGGAACAAGGCAGGGATGTCCACCTGGCCACTTCTCCTCAACATACCACTAAAAGTCCTGGCCACAGGAATTAGGCAAGAAAAGGAAATAAGAGATAGTCACATCAGAAAGGAAGAAGTAAAGCTGTCTCTGTTAGCATAGGAAATGACCTTAGATATAAAAACAAAAAATACACTAAAGATGCCATTTTAAATACTATTCGAATAAACAAATTTAGTAAAGTTACAGGATATAAAGTCAACATACAAAAAATAGATGCATTTCAACACACTAACAACAAACTATCTGAAAAGGAAATTAGTAAAACAATCCCATTTACAATAGCACCAAAAAAGAATAAAATGCATAGGAATAAATTCAGCCAAGAAAGTGAAAGACTTTTATATTAAAACCTACAAAGCACTGATGAAAGAAATTAAAGAAGACACAAATGAAAGATATCCACCCTTCATAGGAAGACTTAATATTGTTAAAATGTCCATACTACCCAAAGCAATCTACAAATTCAATGCAATTCCTATCAAAATCCCAATAGCATTTTTTACATAAATAGAAAAAAATCTAAAGTTCATATGGAACCACAAAAGACCCTGAAGAGCCAAATCATCCTAGAGTAAGAACAAAGCTGTGCAGTCAGCGTCACACTTCCTGACTTCGTATTACAGGTGCTACATATCACAAAGCTACAGTAATCAAAACAGTGTGGTCCTAGGATAAAGTCAGACACAAAGAACAATGGAACTAAACAGACAGCCTAGAAATAAATTCCCTCACATACGGTCAACCAGCCTTAAATAAGAATGCAAGGAATACACAATGTTGAAAGGATAGTATCTTCAACAAATGATCCTGGGAAGACTAGATACTTATATGCAAAAGAATGAAACTGGACCTTTATCACATACCATACACAAAAATCAACTCACAATGGATTAAAGATTTAAATGTATGACCTGAAACTATAAAACTCCTAGAGGAAAACCATCATGACATTGGTCTTGGCAATGGTTTCATGGACAAGATACCAAAAACAGAGGCAACAAAAACAAAATTAAAAAGTGGGAGTACATAAAATTAAAAAGCTTCTGCACAGCAAAGCAAACAATCAACAGGAGTGAAAAGGAAACCTAAGGAATGCAAGAAAAATATCTGCAATCCATACATCTGATGAAGAGTTAACACCCAAAATATAAGCACAGTACAGTGTTGTGTGCCTGCAGCCTTAGCTACTCAGAGGTAGGAGGATGGCTTGAACCTAGGAGTTTGAGACCACGGGCCTGGGGAATGCAGCAAGATCCTGACAAGAGAAGAGAAAATATGTACATACACATGGAATTTCTATATCTTAAAAGTAAAAACTAAGACCGGAGGATCCGGGTTCGCGGCCAGCCTCAGCTCTCTCTCTCTCCCTCTCTCTCTCTCTACTTAGTGAGGCCCTCCGCAACTTCGTGAGACCTGGTTTCAAAATAAAGCATAAAAAAAATAGGGCCAGGGGCGTAGCGCGGAGGTAGAATGCCCCAGGGTTCAATCCCCGGTACCGCAAAAAAAAAAAAAGTAAAAACTAATAAACTGGCTTTAAAATGGGCTAGCTAACAGGTATAGGGCAATGCAAATCAAAATCACAATAATATATGACCTCACACCTGTGCTAGTGAAGATATAGAGAAACTGGAACTCCGCCACATTGCTAATGTAAAGACAAAATAGTACAGCCTCTGTGGAAAACAATTTGGGCAGTTCCTCAAAAAAAAAAAATACATACAGAATTATCATATGAGCCAGCAATTCTACTCTGGGAATACACACAAAAGAACTGAAAGCAGGGACTTAGACATTTGTACACCCAAGATCGTAGCAGCATTATTTACAACAGTCAAAAGGTGGGAATAACCCAAGTCTGCAGTGACAGATGAATGGATAAGCAAACTGTGCTACATACAAAAATAGAATGTTATTCAGCCTTAGAGAAGGAAAGTTTAATACACACAGCAACATGGGTGAACCTTGAAAACATTATGCTAAGTGAAATACGCAAGACACAAAATGACAACTATTATACAAATCCACTCATATGAGGTATCTGGAATAGTCAAACTCATAGACAGGAAAGCATAATGGTGGTGACCAGCAGCTGGAAAGGGCAAGGAAAAAGAGTTACGTTCAATGGATTCAGAGTTTCAGTTTGAGATGATGAAAAAGTTCTGGAGACAGTAGTGGTGGTTGTGCATCAATGTGAATTACTTAATGCTACTGAGCAGCACATTTAAAAATGATAAACTGAAGCTGGGCGTGGTGGCACACGCTTGTAATCCCAGTACTTGGGAGGCTGAGATAGGAGGATCGCAGGTTCGCAGCCAGCCTCAGCTACTTAGTGAGGCCCTCCACAGCTTAGTGAGACCCTGTTTCAAAATAAAGAATAAAAAATCAGGCTGGGGGGGGGGTAGCTCGGAGGCAGAATGCCCCTGGGTTCAATCCCCAGTACCAAAAAAAAATAAAAAATACAAATGATAAATTGTATGTTATGTACAAGTTATCACAATAAAAGTTAAAAATATAGCATTATATGGCAAAACCAAAACAAGTTGAATAATTTTTTTTTTAATTTGGCCAAAGTCCTAGAGGAAAAGCAAGTATTTATATCCACTCTGAATGTGAATTCATTTGAGGAAGAAATGCCAAAGACTGGAGACCCACTGAGCTTGGTCACTTTCTCCATGGTTCTGTAGATGTTGTACACTAGACCACCCAGGGGTGCTGGTTGAGGCAAAAAGGAATGAGGAGGGACAGAACTAAGAAACGATAATCAGTACCAAAACTGAGCTGTTTCCAGGGCAGCAGACAAAGGTAATAAAGCTCTGGAATGCCATAACGTAGATCCTTTTCTCGATAGGAATTACAGACTATCTAATTGATTAAAAATAAAGCCAAAGACAAATAGACCAATGGAACAGCATAGAATTCAAAATTAAGCCTCACAAATACTGAGCTACCTAATTTGTGACAAAGGTCAAAAATAGTGCTGGAGTGATTAGACATTTATGTGTGAAAAAAATGTGATTCCTACCTCATACCATACATGAAAAATCAATTCCAGATACATTATAGATCTAAGTGGGAAAAGTAATTCAATAAAGCATTTAGAGAAAAGTATACAAGAACATCTTCATAACCTTGGAGTAAACAAAGATTTCTTAATTAGGACATAAAAAGTACTAATCATAAATTTTTTTTGTAGTACTGGGGATGGAACCCAGGGGCCTTCTACCTCCAGGCTACACCCCCAGACCTATTTTATTTTTTATTCAGAAACAGGGTCTCACTAAATTGCTGAGAGCCTCACTAAGTTGCTGAGGCTGGCTTCAAACCTGCGATCCTCCTGTCTCAGCCTCCCAAGTACTGGGATTACAAGTGTGCACCACCACGCCCAGCTAAAAGAAAACATTTTGATAAAATGAACTCCATTAAATTTGTGCTCTTCATATATCATTAAGAGTGGGAAAAGGCATCCACAGAGTGGGAAAAAAATATGTGCAATACATATAGCTGACAAAGAAAGCATATCTAAAGAATTCTTGCAAATCAACATTAAAAAGATAAACCAATTTTAACATGGGGGGGCCAACTAGGACTTCACAAAAGAAAATTCCAAATGGTCAATAAACATAAAAACAGGTGCCCAAATTCATTAGCCATCAGGAAATGCAAATTAAAATCCTTTGTATAATGAATACTATGCTAAAAACAAAAAAAGGATGGAAAAATACTAAGTGCTGGTAAAGATGGGAGGCAACCATACCTGTCATATAGTGCTGGTTGGGGGTAAAAATTGGCACAATCACTTTGGACAACGGTTTAACAGCATCACTAAAAATGAACAAATGCATACCCCCTAACCTACAGATTCCATTCCTACGTCTACACCCAACAGAAATGCACACACATGGACGCCTAGAGACATGTACAAAAATATTCAAAGCCAAAATCTAGAAAGCGCTGATGTACCCATCGACAGTATAATGACGAAATAAAGGCAAACTGTGCTATTGTCACACAGCTACAGCACTGAGAATTATAACCACATACAATATGGAGGAACTTCACAAACACTGTAGAGCGAAAGTAACTAGACGCAAAAGAGTGCATAGTGTAAGACCCTACTTGTTTGGAGTTCAAAACTAGGCAAAAACTAATCTGTGGTGTTAGGAGCCAGGACAGTGGTTACTTTAAATAGAGCCCAGAGTAACAAGAAATGGAGAGAGCTTGGGTCTCTGTGATGCTAGTAAAATTCTGTTTCTTAATCTGGATCCAGGTTTACACAGATATATTTAGTATGAAATACATCAAGAGGTGCACCTATAATTATATACCTTCCTGTGCAATGAAGTTTCAATTATTGGGGAGGGGGGGTACACGAGGCTGAATCCTGGGGCATTCGACTTCCTAGCCACACCTCCAGCCCTTTTTCTTTTGAGACAGGGTCTCCCTAAATTGCTGAGACTGGCCTCGAACCTTCGATCCTCCTGTCTCAGCCTCCCAGGTAGTGAGATTACAGGAGTGCACCACCACGCCCAGCTTCGAAGCTTCAATTTATAAAACTAAATAAGCAGTACCAATTTCCAGTAGGTCAAGTTTCACCAGCTAATACTTTACATCTCCTTCTAACCAAAGGGATGACTGGCAAGCTGATTCCCAATTTTCAAGATCAGTAAGTTCACAAATGAGACAATTCTTGGCCAGAATTTTTTCGCCTCAAACCAAGAGTGTGACTGAATGTGGGAGAAGTCCGTTAGCAGAGGGGAGGGGTAAAAACAAATACGTGAAAATGGCACATTTCACACAGGAAAACACACACACACAATCATAACGTTTCCTAGGGCATCCTGATGGGCAGGTGAGTCCATCAGGGACGCCTACTGCGGTGCAGTCCAGCCCCTCCTTCCCGCCCGCAGCTCGGCCGCCCCGAGGCCAGACCTCGCTCCCCACCAGGCCTTCCCCGGAGCTCGGGCTCCGCCCGCCCTACGCGCAGGTGGCCGGCTTTCCCGCCCGGCAGGTGTGCAGGCGGCGCGGGGCGGCCCGGCACCGGCACCTGCGGCCCCGACTGACCAGGGAGACGCGGGGCAGGGCGGGGACGCGCCGTGGAGGGCCGGGGTCGCGGGGACGCGCCGTGGAGGGCCGGGGTCGCGCGGACGCGGGGTCGCGCCGTGGACCCGGGGAAGCGCCGTGGAGGGCCGGGGTCGCGGGAACGCGGGGACGCGCCGTAGAGGGCCGGGGACGCGGGGACGCGCCGTGGAGGGCCGGGGTCGCGGGAACGCGGGGACGCGCCGTAGAGGGCCGGGGTCGCGGGGTCGCGCCGTGGAGGGCCGGGGTCGCGGGGACGTGCCGTGGAAGGCCGGGGTCGCGCGGACGCGGGGTCGCGCCGTGGAGGGCCGGAGTCCCGGGGACGCGGGGACGCGCCGTGTAGGGCCGGGGTCGTGGGAACGCGGGGACGCGCAGTGGAGGGACGGGGTCGCGGAGACGCGCCGTGGAGGGCCCGGGTCGCGCGGACACGGGGTCGCGGGGACGCGCCGTGGAGGGCCGGGGTCGTGGGAACGCGGGGACGCGCCGTGGAGGGCCGGGGTCGCGCGGACGCGGGGTCGCGAGCGCGGCGGGAGTGGGCGCGCAGGGCAGGGCGGCGCGCCCGCACGCACCGTGGACTCCCGCACTTGGCTGTGGAAGTGCTGCTCCCGCGCCGACACCTCGTCCTGCCCCTCCATCCTCCCTCATGCCCGCCGCCGCGCCGCCCGCGTCCGCGCGCTCCGCCGCACCATCGCCCGCCGACGTGAGCCGACGCCACGCCTCAGCTGTGCCTCAGCTGCTGGGCGACGCCGCTCGGGCTGCGGGGTGAGAGCGCTGCGGCCGGGGGCGGGGCCGGGCCGGGGCGGGGCCTGTGCGTCACGCGAGGGCGACGGCGCGTCAGAGGAGCGCGTCAGAGAAGCGCGCCTGGGCGGCTCGGGAGCGGGGCGCTTGGCCCGAGGCGCCGCGGGGCGGGGCCTGGTGGGGCGGGGCCTGGCGCAGAGGGGCGGGGCCTGGCTGAACCTGGCTGCGGAAGCGCTGAGCTGCGGGGTCAGGTGCTGCGCCCCCTGCCACCTGTCCGCCCGAGTTAATTGTTTACGGCACCTGCAGGGTGCTCTTACCCCCGTGGCAGGTGCACTCAGCGCTCGGCTCGCGGCCGCAGGGTCCTGGGCAGAGGGAGGCTGGCTCTCCCACGGAAATTCGCCCTGCCCAGTAGGTGCAGGGTCGGAAGGCCCTTGCGGCGCTCGCTCTGGGCGGGATCCCGGCCTCTCAGTGCGCATCAGGGCGCGGCTTCCACCTGGAAGGCAAAGATAGCCCCTGCAGGGCAGCCTGGGCACTAGGGCCGTTTCATGACCCTCTGCAGGCGCTAAACAGTTTATTTGGAGCACCGCCAAATAGGCATAAAACAGTAATTCACCCCATTCAGCATTATCTTTGTTTCTGTTTTTGATATAAAATTGTAACTTAAAGGAATATTTATAATTTTGCTCTGGCCTGTATTTGGCTGCAAGGAAGTCATTTAAATGTCTCTTGGATATTGGTGTTGGGAAAACTTGGAGAACCTGAGGGTTGTAAAGAGCTGAGCCCTTGCTTGGTGCCTTATGCTGATAATCAACCAGGAGCGACTTCCACCTCGTTGAAGTTAATGTTCACCTTTATTTTTTAAGATGTCTGAGCCCTAGAGAACTAGGGAAAGATCAGGAGGTATTCGAGTCTGTTTTTCAGGACAACCACGTTCTGAGAGCTGGATTAAATACTTACCTGAACTGACCTAGATAATTTCTGGGTTAATCTCTCCAGAGGGTAAGCAGATGAGATTTTAAGATGTGTGGCGTTTAGATACGTATTCCAGAAGTGGATGCATGCAGTATTTCGGATGCAAACATGTAGTAGAACTGTAAAGAAAAGTGTGATGGCGCATGCCTGTAATCCCAGTACTTGGGAGGCTGAGACAGGAGGATCGCAGGTTTGAGGCCAGCCTCAGCAACTCAGCAAGACCTGTTTCAAAATTAAAGGGCTGGGCTGAGGGTTTAG
>PVJS01061959.1:0-10857 GCA_004027185.1 Glis glis | reverse complement strand
TGTCCAGACTCATGCTGCAGCTCCCCGAGGTACAGGCTTCCGAGCCCCTGACCCTGGCAGCTCCCATGGCAGCCTGAGTTACAACTTCAAGCACACTACTTCACAATGAGCCCCCCCCCTTCAACTAATTGCACTCTGGTAAAGTGGCAAAATGCGAATCACTTAGTAACAAAATGGGCACCAGCTGCTATTGTCAGAGGACGGTGATGCCGAAGAAAGAGAAGGCAACTGAATGAAGTGTCATGTCAGAAATCAACGGTGCAACGTGTGATTTGAGAAAACATGACTACTTTACAGAGACAGGGTGTCATTATGGCATCACAGTAATACGATGCTTTGACAACTGCTGGTCTAACATATCATCATTGCATTAAGGTACACTGGCTTAGTTGGGGAAGGAAGAGAAAGGAGTTTTTCTTTTAATAAGAAATATGTTAAGGTCTGCCTGGTTAACCTAATAGAAGGAAATCATTCATTGTAAAAGAATTATGAATTCTGACCCATGTGCCCACAAAGATAAAAACACATGGGCACACATATGGACACAGGCTTATGTATAATTTTAAGGCCTTGTTTTTTTCAGTACAGGGGATTGAACCCAAGGACATGCTACCTTCGAGCTGTATACCCCATCCCATTTTGTTTTTATTTTGAAACAGGGTCTCCCTAAGTTGCTCAGGCTGGATTCAAACCTGGGATCAGCCTCCCAGGTACTGGGATTACAGGTGTGCACCACCACGCTCGGCTAAGGCCTTCTTTAATAAACACCGAGGCTCAACTAACAGAACAGGTTTCTATATAACAGGATCACAGTCATTCAGTAATGCTGCTTCCTGATTCTGTGAACAAACAACTTGTGCATTTAGTCCAATAGACTTTTTCCAACTTATTCCATCAAAAGCAGGGATAAGCAAACAAAGAGCTGCTCCCAAAGCTGGGGGCCTTAGTTGCTGACAAGAGATGTGGCTAATAGTATGGAGATAAGGAGCCAGCCCCCTGAAAAATGAATTGGAGCTGAAAGCTCTCCCAACTGTGTAAAGGACTGTCTACTATACCAAAAATGGAAACTAGAAATGAAGAAAGAAGGACATTAAACTCATGTCTGGACAGTCATTGATAGGAAAGTGCCCCGTGAATTATAACCTCATACCTACTGCCTAAGCCCTTATTAGGAAAGATCTAAAGAAATCTTATCTGCTTTTAGGGTCCTAGAGTTCAGTGGTACTTTCTTATCCAATTTTGTTCTGACATTAGGGTTATCAACTCTCCTGGTTTAAGCACTGAAATCCCATGTCCTAGGGATCCCCTGAGTCTCAGGTTATCCAGGATGGCTGGTCTCCCAATCAGACATATAGAGAGACCTAGAGAATCCTATGTAGCCATCCTTGCTATTAGACCTAAAACAAAGGAAGTTTGGAGAATATTCATTTGCATCAATGAAGGCCCAGAGAGATGTCAAGAGCAATGCACTAATGGCAGCATCCAGCCTAACAAGCCTGGGGGTGTTGTAAGTATGTGCGTGCTAGACAGTGCCAGTAGAAACACTGATGTCCATTTTTTCTAGGCCTTAGGAGCCAGGGGCCACTGCTGATCACCTTCTAAGTAACCCAGGACTATTTTCGATGTAGAAAACTGCAGTTGCTTCAATTTGGATTGCCAGGTGATTACTTATGCTTCCTGGTTGATAAACTTTATTAATGGGAAAAGAAATGGTCCTGTGATATCACAATGTGTTGCCCATTATGACTGCTGACAGTTTCTGTATGTAAGAATTCGATCTGATGCAGAGGTGCCTGTTTTCTTGGACCCATTTCAATCTAGGGGTGAGCGTCTCTTGTTTATAGCACTAAATACAGTAAGTGAGCTACTGGCAAATCAATAAAACTGTTAAATGCATAATAATGCTAGGTAATTGCATACATGATGTTTGGCATAATTAACTGTCTGAGCTTTTCTTTAATATAATGGGCACTCATGTAATATAGAGTAGCTATAAGTCTATAAAATACACAGTTTCTATGAACCATGATTCTGCTTAAAACTCTGGCTAATCATCTACGTCGGCTTTGAAGGGAGTGCTCTCCTCCACTGCCAAGTCCAAATCAATTCTTATGACATTACTTTATAACTAACATGATATTTAACTGATGATGGCCATTAGCTATTATACAGATCGCGTTCAAGCGCTTGTAACAGTAGGGGGGAAATACCATTTCGTTTAAACAAACTTCTGCCATGTAATCAATACTATTGAGGCAAATCAAGTGTTTAACAAGTGTGTCTATTTGCCCTAAATGCAACTTAATTAACTATGTCCTCACATCTACCCGACTACACGACACCTACGGATCTTAAAAGAGAATCCTAAGAAATGCCGAGTCAGAAACTTGGATGCACAACAGATGGGAAACAAGCATTTTATCTCTGATCCCTAAGAATATTTCTTGCTTTACACAAGTTACTCTCCTGGGAACCAAAAGCCTAAAAAGCCAGAAGGCTTTGGAATAGAGTGCCCTACGGTCAGCCCACTTGGGTAGTAAGTGTCCCAGTGTTGACTGGGTCACCATCCCCAGGGTGCAGTGAAGCAGCCCTGGACAGCGGGTGGGAAACACCACTAAAAAGAAAAGGTCTTGGAGGGTAAAAAACTACACAGGATAAATCACCCAAATGAAGCTCACGATCCATGCTGAATGTAACATTTATTCGGTCTTAGAGATTTACTATGCCATGAGCAGACCTCCTCTGCAGTAAGCTTTCCAGAGGACAGAAATAGTCTCCTACTTCTACAAATCTCTCGTCTTTCAAACAGAAATATGGATCAATAAAGTTAGCTTGTGTTCAGACAATTCCGGCTTCAAGCAGTCAAGGAGTCCACTGAAGAGAAGTCGACACAACGGGGGACTGACAGCTAAATGAAGACCTTCTCACGACATCTCGCCAGAGAAGAAGTAAACAGACATTCATAGAAAGTCTATGCACTGATCTCTACAAATTACGATCGAATATAGATGTTTTACACACATACTCCCGTGACGGAGTTCACAAATCAAATCCAGGTCAATGAAAGCCCAGGCTGCCTGAACTGCCCTTTTCCTACTCTGTTTGCTATAGTGAAAGGGGGGAATAAGAATACCATCAGGAGTTGATGTAAGGATACTGAGACCATGGTATTGATGTCCCCCTTTACTAATTAAGAAAATGTTTTGCAAAAGCAATTACAATTACCCATAAACCAGCTGCCTCCAATGAATGAGGGTAGTTCACTGGGAGTGGAACTCCAAAACCTACCTCAAAACTGGGTGAATTACAGGGATGAGAAAAAAAACAACTAAATGCTGAGAAGGAATAGTTATTGAAAAAAAGGTTGCTTCAAGCACATATGAAATTTTGTATATTAGAGGGAGATTTGCAGTACAACTGGAGATAACAAGGCACATCTGTCAGGCAGCGGTTAAAGTATATTTATACTTTTAACTTAATAGCTTAGTCTGCAACAGTTAACATCTGGATGCAAATGCAGCTGGTCTTGGGTGATCTATGGTGGCAAAGTTTACCACTGTGTTCTGTGGGTATCAGGTGCTGACCAGCTGAAGTAGGAGAGTGGAGGGGGGAGGTGGGGAGTCAGCGATATATTAATTCTAAGAATTCTTTCCCTGTCCTCTCTTTTTAAACATTTCAGCAAGCTAGCTGCTCAAAGAGCAGGCGAAGCTAAAACACAGGAGGCTCTATGTGCAAGCCAGGAAAAGTAACATATATCTGCACATATATTTAATCCAAGCCATGGAAATGACTAAGGATCTGTTCTGCGCTAAGACGGGTTTTGTGAAAAGGGATTATGGGGCAGTGAGACAGCATCCAGAGGAGCCAAGGGAAGCCATCAAAGAGTTCAGATCAGAGGGACCTACTTGCTGTTTGTCACGTTGAAAGAGGAAATACAAACATGGAGAGAAAAATTTCTAAATCTTATTTGCCATTCTAAAAAAAAAAAGTGATTAAAAAAAGGCTAAAAGACAGTTCTCTTCACGTGCTTGTCTTCTTTCCCAGGAGACCCTGCTTCTTACAGCACTGGGCAGAGCAGGATCTATCTCTGGTTCGTGGTACCACTCTGACCCTCGGTTTCCTCACTTGTCAAATTAGAGGATTTACCTACATACTTCCCTAAGTGCTCTTGCCATTTCTGTTTTACAAATAGATATTTTACTCACATAAAATCCACACTGGCTTATGACTCAGTGTAGACCTGTAGGGTGGTAGCACTAAAGCACACTTGGTTACCATTCAGGGCGGTGTGTGCTTGTGTGTTTTTGTGTGTTCATGTGTGCACACGTGTTTTGCAGGGGAAGGACTAAGTACATAAACAAGTCCTGTTAGATAACAGTAGAAATGCAGCAACCACATTCACCTGAGGAATCACTCCCAGTGGGCTACACAAAGCTTCAAATGGAGCCCTGATCGTTTTAGGGGAGCTGAGGAGCAGGACTCTAGGTTTTTTCCTAGAAATGGTTCTCTTTCTGCTCATTATGTTTTTTGGTGGGAGGCGTTGGCGGAAAGGGCAATTCCTTGCAATCAGTGTTTAAGTGAATGTTTGTCCCAGTGTGTGACACCACGCTGTCAGCTAGCAGCAGGGAGCCGTTGAGTTGTTACTACATTTGATTTGACTGCCAGTAGGAAGCTTCATTTCTACCAACTGTTAGTTGCTCCCTCAGAGAATCTTCTCTTCATGTTTAGAATGATTTTTCCCTCTCTTCTCTCTCCTTTTCCTTGATATGTGCTGGGCCAAACTGCCATGTGCATCTGCACGAAGCAACCTTATTTCTTGTCTCCTGGACTAGTCAAGAACCGAGAGCCCGGATGTATGGGCTCGGTATGATCGGTTCACTGTTTCTAGCCTCTAGCCCTACATCTGAAGACTGCATTTAATTCTGATTTCCTAGATTATCACATGATTAACACAGAAGCACACTGGCTCTGCCACATCCCGGTCACATCTTTTATGTGACAAGTTTATTTTAGCTGATGATAGATATTTCTGCCTTCCCTGTCATTCACTTTTTCATGCTATTTTGTTGAAATAATAACTATTTTGAGTGATTGCTTCTGACATCTTTAAAAAAAAATTTTTCCTGATTTGGTAACTTTACTACAGCACACACAAGTCTTTCTCCTTAAAATAATGATTTTGGTAATTAGGATTCTCTGACAACCATTTCTGACAATGAACAGCATTTGGGGGAAAAAATAAAAACATATGCATGAGTGAAAAGGGTGGGAAAACAAGAAAGAAAAAAAAATCCCTCAGAGATATTATAAAAATTCAGGCTGAATGAAAAAGTAATTAACACTAAAGAGCTAAAACTGTAATTAAGAGAAATTTCATTAAGGGGAGGCAGGTGAGTGTGCTGCTCTATGACAAGGTGCTGTGTAAAAATAAAATAGAAGCAGGTTTCGGTGAGCGGAGCAGGAAAGCCATGTCTTTAACCAGATCAAATTCTCGAAATTGGCTGTCAAGACAGGATTGTTGTGATTTATACCCGTCTATCAAGTGTGCGAAGGGGAGAGACAGAGAGAGCAGAGGCAAGCTGCTGTCGCTGCCATTCGCAAAGAACCTTTAATTTCCACAGCACCATCTGTTACCAAATCTAATTCACATTCCCCCTTAATCTGGTTTAGTTCCATAATACTAATTCTTCCCCAATCTTTATGAACACAAGCCACTACCAAAAAAATAAAAAAGGCTTTGGTTCTCTGCAACTGAGAAATTGAATATAACAGAGTTACAGTGTTAGGGCTTTGGTGACTTGAGTGAAGTATGCTTTCTTCCATTAAAATGGATCCCTGGTAAAGGGATTTGTTTTCAGTCAATGCATAGATATGAAATTGTTCATATTTGGGGTAAAAAAAATGATGATATAAAAGTAGGCCGGGGACATGAAAGCAGAGATTGTCATAAAATACAATTGTTGTCAAGTTTAGTCACTTTCAGAACTGGCTCTAAAATCACTTTGTCATGGTTTTCACTTCGAGAAGCCTGAAATTGTATTTTTGTTAAGGAAATTCAAGAGGGTGATGTATATATTCACTATGAGTAGAGAGGGGTAGGAGAAAACCTGTGAGGAATGAAAAGGGGGAAAATCATACATATTCTAAAATAAAGAGATGTGTATGGGTAAATACACTTTAACCTCTCTCCAGCTAAGGTTCTATTAGCACATACTTCTGATTCACCATCCCGTCTTCTCTTAGCCAATATAATAACTGGCGTTCACAATAATGAGTCTGTGGAGCTATAAAATTATAAAGTGCTTTCTGCATCAGAGAAAGATTAAACTATGCTCAGTAAAGATTTAGTGTTAAATGTATTTTATTGCTTTCTGAGTCTGTGAAAATTTGTTATCTCTAAAGGCAACAGTACATAAAGATCCACAGGCATACATTACAATATGAGAAAAAAGGAATGGTTGGAATACAGGCATGAGTTTTGATTATGTTTTTAGTCAACCAGCTTACTACCTAATTCTTCTATGAACATCAGAATTATCTTTTGTCCTCTAGCCCAGTGTAATAAAACACTAGCTGGGTTACATGGTAGTGTTCCCTTGGTTCCAGTAAATAATTGGAGAGACTGCGTCAAAAATATTTATATTTATCACAGGTATGATTATAAACAATAAATATACTTTTGTAGAGAAGACTTCAAGTCCATCACTGAACTGGTAATATCTTAAAGCCTAATTTTTTAAAAAAAGTTTCAAATCTGTTATATAAAAATGGACACTTTGAGGAGGAATTATTTTTAATGTGGTACTGGGGATGGAACCCAGGGGCATTCTACTTCTGATCTATATCCCCAGCCCTTTTTATTTTGAAACAGCGTCTCACTAAGTTGCTGAGAGTCTCACTAAGTTGCTGAAGCTGTCCTTGAACCTGAAATCCTCCTATCTCAGCCTCCCAAATACTGAGACAGGTGGTCACAAAGTCCGGTGGGAATTTTTCATTTTATTAATGAAGTCCTGTGATTAGAGGCTTGATTTTTAAGAAATGCAGGAAATTATGAAGGAAGATAAACTGTTTTATACGATCATTGTAACAAAAAAACTTGAGACCAGAAAAAATATGCTTGTATACACAAAAATGCATACAAACATACTGTCACTTACAAAAGCATCAATACATATCATAAACAAATATAAGTGATTAAAGATTATAAAGATAATAAAATATAGTATTTTCAGTATTCATTATGAAACATGCTGGTTCTGACATCCCAAAGTTATACATAACAATCTATATTATGTAATTTTTAAAGTTTCTATTACAGTTGTAAATGAAAAAGAAAGCTATGATTTTTTCAGACACACAGAAGTGGCTCAAATTCGCAAGATTTACAACACCAAATGCTTGTGAGGATGTGGAGCAACGGAACTCATATACATTGCTGGGACAGGATACAAAGGCACAGACTCTTTGAAGAAGAAAAGTTTGGAACTTTCTTATACAGTGAAACAGATACCATATCACAATTCCACTCCCAGATAGTCATTAATGATGACTACACCAGTGTGTAGCATAGCTTTATCCCTAGTAGTCCTGAGGGAAAACCAAATCAAAATACCCATCACTGATGAATGGATAAGCAAATTGTGATTTTATATATATAAATCTCTGCTTTCATGTCCCCAGCCTACTTTTTACATCATCATTTTTACCCCAAATATGAACAATTTCATATCTATGCATTGGCTGAAAACATGTACACATATATATACATATATATACATACATATATGTACATGCATACATAGATATATATATATGTACACACACACAAAGGATTCTAGTCAACAACAAAAAGAAATGAAATATGATAAATGTAACGTGGCTGGATCTCTCGAAAAGACTCCGGTAATCAAAAGACTTTAATTCCAAAAATGAACATGCTGTGAAATTCCATGTCTGTGAAGTTCCAGAACAAGCAAAACTGATCTATTATTTTTTTTGGGGGGAACTGGGGATTGAACTCAGTCAGGGGCATTCTACCTCCGGGCTACATCCCAGCCCTATTTTTTTTATTCTTTATTTATTTATTTTTTGAAACAGGGTCTCACTAAGTTGTGGAGGGCCTCACTAAGTAGCTGAGGCTGGCCACGAACCTGGATCCTCCGGTCTCAGCCTCCCAAGTACTGGGATTACAAGTCTGCACCACCACGCCCAGCTAAAACTGATCTATTAAGACTGAAATCACCAAGAGTTGTCTAAAGCAAGGGTGGGAATTGCCTACAGAAGGGCAGAAGGAAAATGGTTGGTGCATGTCACACTTGCACAGCTTGTCAAACTATACACTGAAAATATATTTTTTGTGTGTAACTTTTGTCTCAATCAAGTTGATCTAAAAAAATTTATGAATAGGTGAAACATAATAACTTTATATTACCAGAAGTTTCTATTGATCCCTATGTCCTGCACCAGATCTCACATAACCAGATCTTAAGTATTCTTCATCTGCACCTAGTTGTACTTCTCACTGACACACAGTGAGGACACGGTGGACAGGAAGTGAAATGACTTATTCAAGATCTCATGGAATTACAGGCAGAACCCAGTCCAAATTCCAGATTTCCATTTTTTTCACCCTTTTTCTAAGTTAAGTCCACAGTGAAAAATATTCTATTGATCTGAAGGATAAAGTCCTTTCTGTATTGTTTTTAGAAACTTGTAAAATAGTTTTGACTGTCAACAAAATAATTCCACACATTTCTGTGCATATTTTGGAAGTAAAGAAAAACTCATCTGACTTCATTCCTCATTTCTTCCCCCAAAACATAATCCATGTTAAGATGGCTGCAGCAAACACTCAATATGTGGGTAATCAAAATATGTCCATGTAAGTTAACTCCTGGTGGGCTTTTTTTTTCTTTTTTTTTTTTGGTGGTGGTACTGGGGATTGAATCCAAACTACACCCCCGGCCTTTTTCCTTTTTTTTTTCTTAATTCAAAACAGGGTCTCGCTAGGTTGCTCAGAGTCTCCCTAAGTTGCTGAGGCTGGTCTCAAACCTGTGATCCTCCTGTCTCAGCCTCCCAAGTACTGGGATTATAGGCATGTGCCACCATGCCTAGCTGTGATGAGCTTTTAAAAACTGGTTTCTGAAATAAGGAAGTGGAAGTTATGGGAGACAGAATAAAGAAAAAATTTAAGGTCTGTTAAGTGGAAATAAGAAAAACAAGAGAGTCATTTTGATTTTTTAAAAAAATATGACTCAGCTGGGCATGGTGACACACCACTATAATCCCAGTACTTGGGAGGCTGAGACAAGAGGATCTCAGGTTCAAGGCCAGTCTCAGCAACTTAGTAAAACCCTGTTTCAAAATAAAAAAGTAAAAAGGGCTAAGGGTGTAGTTCAGACGTAGAGTGCCCCTGAGCTCAATCTCCAGTACCCCCTCAAAAAAATAAAAATATAGCTCAGCTAAAATTATAAATTCATAAAGCAAATAGTGTTAGAGGAAAAGGTGCGATATATAGAACCTATAAAATCTAAGTTTCTTTATTTTTTGGTGGTACTTGGGATAGAACCCAGGAGCTTTCTACCTCTGGACTACACCCCTGCCCTACTTTATTCTCTATATGAAACAGGGTCTCACTAAGTTGCTGAAAACCTTGTCAAGTTGCTGAGGATGGCTTGGAACCTGTGATCCTCCTGCCTCAGCCTCCCAAGCACTGGGATTACAGGCATGCACCACCACGCCCAGCAAATTCTAAGAATTTACTTCGAGAGAATTTGCATAGTAACTTAAGTGAATTTTTTTTTTTTGCATAATGGGGATTGAACGCGGGGCCTTCTACCTCCGCGCTACGCCCCCAGTCCTATTTTTTTATACTTTATTTTGAAACCGGGTCTCATGAAGTTGCGGAGGGCCTCACTAAGTAGAGAGAGAGAGAGACAGGGAGAGAGAGAGAGAGAGAGAGAGAGAGAGAGAGAGAGCTGAGGCTGGCCGCGAAACTGGATCCTCCGGTCTCCGCCTCCCAAAGTACTGGGATTACAAGCGTGCACCACCACGCCCGGCTAACTTAAGTGAATTTTAAAATGATTTCCTCACCAATTTTCCAGATGCTTCTCAAGTAGAAATACCTAGATGGTGTTGCTAGCAGATAAGGAAATAATTCACAGAACATATCCCTGCCCTTCTTTAACCTGCATGTACATCAAGGCTATGACATTTAGTACTAGCCAAGGAGAAACAACATAATCACACAGCTAATTCATATTTTCCTGAAAACAGGACTTCTGCAAAATAACAAAACTATGTATACTCACAAAGACAAACCTGGCTACGTCCGCCATCTATCCCTCTCAATGGCTCCACATACTCTACCAGATGACACCCAAAGCCCTTTACCAGGGAGTCCCCACCGGGCCTCCACTGAGCTGACCTTGCCTTTCTCTGAAACCCAAATCTTACTTCTCTCAGCCTTGCAACTTACAGATAGGCAATGCTTCACAATTTGTAATTCCCACAAATTTGTAATTCACAGCTGCTTTCCCTTCTCTCTGGCCCCGTCTCTGACTGGGTCCTGTTCATCAGTAAGAGCTCACCTGAGTGTCGCTGCTCTAGCAATTATGTCTCACATTCCTTGATGTTCCCATAATACTCTGAGCCTATTCTATAATCACAGGAAAAGCACTGTTTTTTTCTGGACATACTTAGGTTTCCTCCCTGTAGTTGAGGAAGACTATCCATGAGATTTTTTTTTTTTTTTTTGCGGTACCAGGGATTGAACCCAGGGGCATTCTACCTCCGCGCTACGCCCCCGGCCCTATTTTTTTTATGCTTTATTTTTGAAACTGGGTCTCATGAAGTTGC
>PVJS01061958.1:0-10857 GCA_004027185.1 Glis glis | reverse complement strand
TCCCCCTTTAGAATCATGAATAAAAGTCAGTGAGGATCTTTAATGTAAATTTGTAATTTTGTCTTGAGTGTAGTACTTTAGGCTTTGGGAAATGTTTTCATGTTTATCAACTTCTACTTCTTTTTTTTTTAACCTTTAATTAACAGTCCTGTGAAATAGATAGGACAAGTAATCCTAGCCTGGATTTACAGCAGAGTAAACAAACGCTTAGGTGATACAACTTCATGAAATCCACAAAGCTAGAAAACTGTGGAACCCAGATGCCACCCAAGTGTCCTGACCTGTCTGGTGGCTGCTCTTTCTGCGACAGTGCTTATGAAAGGGGTAGTGGTTGCCACTCCATGTTGGCTCTACCAGGTTTTCTCAGTGCCCCTCCATGCTCCAAGCATTAAAGCCTCTTTTTTTTCCCTTTTTCTCAGAGCAGTAACTGGAATGCTAAGGATGAAAAGAAATGAAAATAAACGTGATGATACTAAAAAAAGCTAACGTTTATAGAGCTTTTAGATAAGCGCCCGGCTTTACACTGAGTGCTTTACAGCTATGGTCTCATTAATTGTTATAACACATCACATGACTATAGTCTTTATTTTTGAACATAAAGCAACCATTTTTCCTATGCTCCACATCTATCCTGATGGAGTCAGATATGGACCTTTGCAGTTCAAAGCCTGCGTTTTCCACAGTGCAATGTAGAAAGGTCATTTAACTGCCTGGGATGGCCACATGCAGGTACAGACAGAATACTCAAACGTGAGTTCTGTCCTTCCATTATACCAGAGAAAATAAGAAAACAAACAAAAGTATTAAAATCTCTCTGGTAAGTTGGAGAAATTTGCTCTTCTAGTCCTGTTTTTGTTTGTTTGTTTTTGCAAATTGCCACATTGGTCACAAGTCAACAATAATTATGTCTTGAGTAGAAAGTTTTAAAAAGCTAATGGCAAACCAAATAACTGTGGGTATGATTAGAAGTGAGAAGTCCCTTAAAATTCCGGTGGAAAACCTAACCACCTCTTATCATAGCTATCTTAGAAGGAACTATGAGATAATCCAATATGGCTCCTAGCTTTAAAAAATAGGGACTTGATACCCATTTGCCCAATGTGGCATCAAAATGTAGTTGGGAAGCCAAAAGTCTTGATTCTGAAGTCTTATTGACACAACACACCACCCCTGGGAAGGCATTCGTTCACAGTATAGCCAACACTTTGTTTACTCCGTACAATTCCTATGTGAATGAAATTGTTCTCCTTATTTTACTGTGAAGATATAGAAGGCAGTCAGGACATTTGACCTGCAGGGTCACACAGCAAATTACATAAAGAAGACAACCTGAGTTATCTCTTTTCTAAGTTCTTATCTCAAAGGCTGTACCCTTCAAGTACTACATCAACTTAACTTAAGTAAATTTTGTAGTGTTTATAAATATATGGAAATATGAATCTAGGTATAAACTTAACTTACAGTTTTCATATGACTACTTAAAATGCAATCACAATAAATATATTCAAATCTACAAGACCAATACAAATGATCTTATTAATTCACAATGATTGATGTTAAATCACTGCCCGTAATGCTGAATGGCAGGGTTCTTTAAGTTAAATTTATCAGTGCTATAGTGCACCATGTAATGATTGAGTGCTCTCATCAATTTTCTGGATTCAAAATACCACCAAATCTTTGTTCAAAATTTTGTCATTGTTGCTTGGGAAACATTGGAAGCAACACAGTAAGGCTGCTTGTGCCTGTTTTCATTGACTTGGAAACGACTGAGGTTGGATGATTTGGCACTGTGCTACTATGAATACACATACTGAATGACAGTCATAAGGAGGAGATTCAGATAACCCAAAGTACAGCCACCTGGACTTTTATAAAGATTAACATCAGCTTGAAACCAAAATAAATTAAATTAAAAAAGGCAAAAACACATTTGCATGGAGAATTAGTAGCTTCCAGAGAATGTGTCCTCAGATCAAATGGGGATTTGTTATCTCCTACCATGCCATCAGCTATAGTCTTCATTTGGGAGGTTATGGCCTGTCATTTACCAAGCAATGTCCCATGCTACTTAATTCTCATTTCAGTTCAGTGTTGTAGCTTCACAGAGATATTCAGTGACTCACTCACTGTTACCGGCTAGTAAGCGGTGGAGCTGAGTCTAGAATTCAGGATTTTGGATTCTACTGTGTTTCTTTTTAAACCTCGTATGTGTTAAATAATTATTGGACTGACTAAAAATTTCATCTTAGAAGAATCTTTCGAGTTTTTAATAATTCTTGAGATCCAATTTTTATCACCATAAATATCTGATCCTCAGTCTTTTAATTTCAGAAAATTATGCATAACTCCTTGCAGAAGCCTGTGAAATCAGCAGGGGGTGTTCTAGTAGTATATTTCATATATTAATGCAAACAGTTTTATCCCTTAAAAAAGAAGTATGCAGTTTCATCAGTTTTGAAGCTTTGAAGTATCCGCTTCATCTAGATATAGATTTTAATATGCTAAAATATTATAATTAAAACAGAAATTACCAGCCCCACCTATCAGTGAAGACGAAGAACTACAAATGATTCATACTAAACTATAATGCAGAATTCTAATTTGCACAAAGCCCAGAATAGCTCTATAGGAACATTACTTATTATTTTAGTATTTATTTTAATGAAAATGCATATGTGACTTTATTTGATATAAGTAATTTAGTGTCTATTTATGGGAAAATGCTAATTCTAAAAGCTTGTCGCTTTATAGTTCCCTGAAAGATACTTGAAAGCCACAAAGAGCAATATCTTCCTGTCATGTGGGAATTTTCAAAGAAAATTAAATGTGGCTTGGAATTGCCAAATTGAACTTTATAAAATGACTATTATGGTATATAAAGTGCCCTTTTCCGACAGTATTTTATAATTCTGTATAATATGACTCAATGCTCCAGAGAAATATTAAGAGCTGCATTTTGCACACATTTGTATTTATTTATTTATTTACTTCGTTTTAGTGACTGTTTGATGCCCATCGTTCACAAATGAACAGTGACCTACCTAGAGGGGAGAAGAAAAAATGTGATAATTCTGAGGGAACCAAATGCTTATTCAGTGGGGTAGAAGCAGGGCAACTTATGGCAATCAACTATTCCCTGAGGGAATCATGTAACAGCTACACTATTTTTTAAAATATGGTGTTTGTCACTATTCTGGGCAGTATTTGAAAACCTGATCACTGTCCCCAAAGATCTGCGAATTCTTGCCAAGTATCCTAATAAGGTGACGAGGACAGGCAGCGCTTTCGATTGAGGATGACTCGGGAGCATGGGAGGGAGTTTTTTTCTATACCACAAAGCCAACCTTTCTGCGAATGAAGAAAAAATCAGCATGTAATAAAGGCCCGGTAAAATAAAAACCTTTGTTATATTGAATATTATTAGTTTAAGCCTCAACATTTAATTGAACAAAGTTAAGAGTAAATAAAACCATGAATATGGATACATTCAAAACGAAGCTTTTCTGTGCATTTTAAAAGTGGCATGGGAGCAAACTGCTGTGTGAATGGGAGGCTCTGGGTTCAGTGAAGTGTGGGTGTGCCCGGGCATCTGGGGCAGCCCCCCCTCCCCGTTTCCCTTCCTGACAGAGGTCTGTGAGCAGGCCAGGAAATAAGACCACATCCATTCCTTCTTTCTGTGTCCAGGTCTTCTATCCTTGCCCATCTCGGCCTTACTCCCCAAACACAGAAGTGTAGGCTTACACCCTAGGATGAGCACAGGGCCTCTGTGTGCACAGCCGGCCCACACTCTGCACTCTTCTGTTCAAGGGAGTGAGTGGGATTTCACTGCCAACAACTGACTGCCCATTCCTCCAACTGATAAGGGGTAGGTGCAGATAAAAGGATGCGGAGGCTTGCTCAACTTTGAGGGGGGCCAGAGCAAGCTCTTTGGCACCTGTCGTTTCATTTTTTGCTCACCCAGAGCCCAGTGTCTTCAGACTGCTCTTGGACTATGCATATTCCTTGACCTTACTAGGCTTCCTGTCCCCTAAAATTATCCTAGATTGTCACTGTCCTTGCTATTGTCCACAGTCCAATTTATTTTATTTTTTAAAATTTTTATTTATTTATTTCATTGGTGCATTGTAATCATACATCTTGATGGGTTTCAGAGTGGTAGACGTATACATGCACACACACAGTCCAATTTAAGTCGTCGCTCCCTTAGTGAATTTCAGTTATTGGGTTAAATGCCTTTTGATGATTTCCCAATGAGAGCTGTGCTTGCTCCAGGTGGGAAACAAGAACCAGGACGACATGTTGGCCAAGAGTCTCCCTTGGCAGCGTCATGCCTCCACAGAGGAGGAAAGTCTCCACTCCCTCCAGGTGGGTTCAGGTGTCGGTGGGAGCTGCTAAGGTAGAGGAAGGCAAAGCGACTGTGAGGCCGTGAGAGGAAGAGGTGAGGAGGAAGGAGAACCGTGGCTCCAGTGGCCAGCATAGCCCACGTGTGTCTTTTGTCTTTAAAGAGTAAGAAATCAAACACCCATTGAGCTGACAGTCCTATCCGGCTCCTGCCGCATTTCTGGTCCTATTCATTGACAGAATCTTCCAGAGACTCAGGTAGACCTCCTCACTTCCCCTTCCCTCTCCAGCCCACTCCCTCCTTGCTTTTAAAACTACTATTGTGGATTCTCAAGGATCTCCGTGTCTCCAGTTCCTCTCATCTTAATGAGTGAGTGACAACAGGAGGTGAATTCGTCAGCACTTACCAATCCTCGCTGCTTTGCCCCTATCACCTTATTCAAAATTCACAGCTTATTATCCTCTTTTTTTTTGCGGTACCGGGGACTGAACCCAGGGGATTTCTACCTCCAGGCTACACCCCCAGTCCTACTTTTTATTCTTTATTTTGAAACAGGGTCTCACTAAGTACCTGAGGCTGGCCACGAACCTGGATCCGCAGGTCTCAGCCTCCCAAATACTGGTACTACAAGCGTGTGCCACCACGCCTGGCTTTATTATCCTCTCTTGCTAATGAAGAACCTGAAGCACAGAGAAGCTGAGTGCTTAAGTTCACGCAACTCTTTATGGACAGAGCAGGGACTTGAACTCCGGCAGTCAGACAGCAGCGTCCACACTTCGACTTTGGCTTGTGTTGACCCCTGGTGACTCTCTTTGAAGCATGGATCACTTCACTTATCTGCATGGGGTCTCCCACTGCATTTAACGTGTAAAAATCCGGTTGCTTGCTATGGCCTAAACAGCCCATCCATCCCCCATGTCATTTAGATTCACCTGCTTGATCAGCCACAGCCCTGCCGGTCTTCTTCCAGTTCTTCGAACAGGCCAAGTTCCTGCTTCCTCTCTTTTCTTGTGCTCACGATTTTCTCTGCCTGGAACGATCACCTCCTACTCTGCAGCTGGCTGGCATCCTCTTTTTTTGTCTCAACTTCAAGGTGACCTCCTCATCTAGAACTTGTCTTGACAAACTCTAATAAGAGAGGGAGTTAATTTGACCTATGACAATCTTTCCCTAAGGTTTTTCTTTTATATTGCTTCCTTTTATTATTATTTTTAAAGCATGGTCTTTGTTTTCTTTTATTCTCTCTCTTTCTTTCTCTCTTTATGTCTTTCTTTTTTGTGGTACTGGGGATTGAACTCAGGGGCATTATACCTCTGAGCTATTCCCCAACCTGATTTTATTTTTAAACAGGGTCTTAAACCTGCAATCCTCCTATCTCAGCTCCCAAGTACTGGGATCACAGGTGTGTGCCACCATGCCTGGCTAAAACACAGTCTTAAGTGTCATATCAACACATTTCCTCCAAAGCTTCTGTTATGGTAGAAAAAGCTCAGAGAAACTGCTCTCCTTCCTTTCCATCCATGTCTCTGCTAACTGACCTACCAAGAAGTGACCGTGTCTATCAATCAGCAAGGATGCTGAAGGTCACAGAGCTGGAGAAGGATCTTGGAGACCCTCCTCCAGCTGAGCATGAAGTCCTTGGTTGCTGGTCTGGGAGGACTTCTGGGGAGTCCTCAGGGAGAATCCAGCATGGCTCAAGCACCAGTGAAGGGTAGATAGGGAGACCGGGCATCTATTTCTGGCAGATGTGCCTGTGCTATATTTCAATGTTTTTTTTTTTTTTTTGCGGTACTGGGGATTGAACTCAGGGGCATTCTACCTCCGAGCTACACCCCCAGCCTTATTTTTTATTCTTTATTTTGAAACAGAGTCTCACTAAGTTGCGGAGGACCTCACTAAGTAGCTGAGGCTGGCAGCGAACCTGTGATCCTCCTGTCTCAGTCTCCCAAGTACTGGGATTACAAGTGTGCACCGCCATGCCTGGCTTCAATATTTTTAACAAATACAGCTATTCTGATACATTCAGGCCAAATATCAACCATCCCTGTTTCTGCCCAAGGGACTATCTCTTCTGTGACTTTCCGTCTCAGTCCTAGTTGCCTCCTTCAGTACAACTATTCTTTGGTTTAGCCATAGTTCTTATTATTTTTGTTTCCTACTTGTTTTTCTGTGTGTATGTGTCTATCTTTCCTACTGAAACGTAGGACCCATGAAAACAGGTTAATATTCATTGGTTCACAATTGTCAACCAATTAGTCACCTAGCACAAAGCCTGATACACAATGGATGTTTAGTAAATATTTGCTGAATAAATGAATGAAAATGATTCTCTATGACTAGTTAGGATACACTTTATTTTCACAGGAATATGCAACTTCAAAAATTAAAGCTGACATGCCTATAATCCCAGTACTTGGGAGGCTGAGACAGGAGGACCCCAGGTTTGAGGCCAGCCTCAGCAACTTAGTGAGGCCCTCAGCAATTTAGTGAGACCCTGTTTCAAAAAAAAAAAAAATAGAGCTGTGGCTGTAGCTCAGAGGTAGAATGCCCCTGGATTCCATCCCTAATACTGAAAAAAACAATCAAAGTTGTTCTTTAACCTTAATATTCCAGGTAGATCTTAGTGTAGATCACCTTGCATTTCTTCTGAGAGCACCTATTGTGCAGCGATCGCATGGATGCTTTTCCAACAAGCTGACATTTTTAAGCCTGATCTGCTCACGCTCCTCTTTAGCTTAAAAAGTCTTTTTCAGGTTCCTGTTTCCCATTTAGAAGGTAAAAGTTCAAACTCTTTACTCTGCCATTCAAAATTGCATACAGTCTGGGTTCGCTTTTTTTTTTTTTCGGTACTGGGATTGAACTCAGAGGCATTCTACCTCCAAGCTGCACCCCCAGCCTAATTTTTTTATTCTTTACTTTGAAACAGGGTCTCACTAAGTTGCAAAGAGCCTCAGCAAGTAGCTGAGGCTGGCTGCGAACCTGCGATCCTCCTGTCTCAGCCTCCCAAGTACTGGGATTACAAGCGTGCGCCACCACGCCCGCCCGGCTTCTTCTAAGTTCACTTCTGTCCCGCCTTCCTTTGTTCCTCCAGCAGACCCTGAGACTTCTTCTCCAAGAGAATGCCTCTGCAGCCTCATTCATCTTCTCTGCTAGGTGAAATCCTTTTCCCCTTTCCGGGCCCAACAAAAACGAGAGCCCTTGCGAGAAGCCTCTTGGTATTGGCCACCTTCTTGTCACACTCCCCACTCTAGTCCTGATCCCACCCATATATGAGTTCCTATAGCGCTGCATTCATAAGTCCAGCAGAATACATATTGCATTGCAACAGAACTTACCAAATCATATATTGCATTACAATATAATAATATGACATCAGGGTCTCCTTTGTAGGACTCCCAGCCCTTCATAAAGAGTGATGTATTTTATTAATCTTTGTGTATGTAGCACTAGCCTGACACACTAATTGCCAGATTGAGCTCAGTATGCATTTCCTCCAACAGTGGCACACTGCTGAAATTCCAGTACTTGAGAGGCCGGGACAAGAGGAACACAAGTTTGAGACCAGTTGTGGTCTCAAACTGAGACCATATTTCAGAATAAAAAAATAAAATAAAACAGGGATAGGGATGTAGCTCAGAGGTAGAATGCCTCTGGGTTCAATCACCAGTACACACACACACACACACACACACACACACACACACATGCACACACACTTTTTTCCCCCTGATTGGACCCAAATTGTGGAGATTGTCCTTAATTTTATACATATGAACTGCACAATGAGGTATATTGACTATAGTAGGGGAGCTAGAGCCAGGCAAATTTGTGAGAACCCAGTTTCTGCCCTCTTTGGGCAAGGTACCTAATCTTGATGGAACTCAGCTTTTGTGGTAGGTAGAATAATGGTTCCCCCAAATGACCACCCCCTAATCTCTGACACATGTGAATATGTCAGGTGACATGCATGGCAAACAGGAATTAAAATCGTCCATGGAGTTGCCAACCAGCTGATTTTTTTTTTTTGCGGTACCGGGAATTGAACACAGGGGCGTTCTACCTCCGCGCTACACCCCCGGCCCTATTTTTTATACTTTATTTTGAAACCAGGTCTCACGAAGTTGCGGAGGGCCTCACTAGGTAGAGAGAGAGAGAGAGAGAGAGAGAGAGAGAGAGCCAAGGCTGGTCGTGAACCCGGATCCTCCGGTCTCCACCTCCCAAAGTACTGGGATTACAAGCGTGCGCCACCACGCCCGGCCCAATCGGCTGATTTTAAGATAGGGAGAATATCCTGGATTATCCCAATGTAATCACAGAGTTCTTAAAAGCAGACGAGGAGCTGGGTGTGGTGGCACACGCCTGTAATCTCCGTCCTCGGGAGGCTGAAACAGGAGGATCGCAGGTTCGAGGCCATCCTCAGAAATTTAGTGAGACCCTGCTTCAAAATACAAAAAGAAAAAGGGCTGGGGAGTGTAACTCAGAGGTAGAATGCCTCTGGGTTCAAACCCCAGTTCCAAAATAAATAAATAAATACATAAAATTTTTTAAAAAGCAGAAAAACAAGAGTGAGTCGGAAGAAAGAACAGGACGGTGATGGCCTGAGAAGGACTCAGCCTCATGTTGTTGGCTTTGAAGATCGAGGAGAAGGCTCATGGCCAACTGAGAGCACGAAGCCTTCAGACGTGGAAACTTCTAGAAGCCGGAAAAGGCCAGGAAATGTTTTCTCCCCCTGAGAACCCAGGAAGGAATGCTGCCCTGCTGACATCTTGTGTCAGCCCAGTGAGATCCACTTCAGACATCCAAACTAGAGAGTTATAAGATAATAATACATTTGTGTTGGTTTGAGTTACTAGGTTTGTGGTAATTTGTTACAGCAGCCACAAAAAAACTAATATAGTTTCTTTAATTGTAACGTGAGAATAGTAATCGATTCCTAATAGCATTACAAAATGCATTGCATTTCATTATATTTCTAAGATAATGCATGTAATGGGCCCAATATAGTGCCTCACACATTGGAAGTATTTCATTAATGTTCATTTATTTTTCTTCTCTCTTCCTGTCTGAACACACTTATCTAGAAGATATATATATATCTAGCTATATGTAATCAACATGTGAATTATATGGTGCTGAAATCAATACTCTTATGGTATTGAAATCAAATAACCATCAGGATGTAATTTCCTTATTGTTGTTGCAACATATGACAGAGTAAGCTCAGAGGATTATAGGCTCATTTATTATTCTGTGGCTCTCATGAAAGATGACTTTCTCTGCTGCAGATTTTTATTAAGCGTGGCTGTTGCGCATAACTCTTTATTCTTTTGCTTCATTATTTAGAGGCACTGACAATTTTAACACTGGAGAGTTAGTTATCTGAAGGATAGAATTACAAATATTATGCCTTAAAACAAATATGTCATTGGATCTTACCATGGCCCAGTGTTAAAGCTGTATTCCTTTCAGCCTCGTTAGTACCTTTCCTACTCTTTTGAGGAATGGTAGTGAGGAAGGGTAGGTAGTTTAATCTGTCAGAAAGGCTTAGGTAATAATTATGTTGTACCAAATCAAATGGCAGTACCAATATACGAACTCTTCAATGATTATTATAAAATGTTATGTTGTGAAATATACACATACATTGTGACTAAAATCCTATTATTTTCGATGATCTTTACAACAGTTTGCTCAGGAGCCTTTTGAATGGGAGAGTTTAGGGGAAGAGAAATGGGAGTGCTGGCTAAGGGCTATAATCACCACAGTAGTTCATTTATATTGTATTATGTTTTATAATATCATGTCATATTATATTAATCACATCATGTCATAGCCTACCGTATATCACCATATTTCTATTTATATACTGCTCATGAATTAAATACACCTTTGTGGTTTCACCCCAGAATCCATTCATGACCTAAGCTATTTCTATGGGGGGAAATGTCTCCCAAATTCCAATGCATTTGCAAATCATCTCATGCAAATTACCAAACCAAGCTCTGATAACTGTCCCTGCTCTTCAGCAACTCCTGTGTCCTTCATATGTATTTTTCAAACATTTTAGACTATAACTCACCATCAGAAATATTTTTTAACATTTTAACACTATACAACCAACAATACACAGAAAAACTTCATAAAACACTCTATGTGTGATGGCTTCCAATGTCTATTCTATTTTAATCATATATTATTTAAAATGATTATCACAATCTTTTATTTCTTATTTAAAAATGATTGTGATGATCTATTATATTAACACATAAAGTATGATAATAGATTATGACCTTCGATTTGTAAGACACCGTCTTATTTTATTGTCAGTCCTTAAGCCTACAAAGTAGAACATGGTTCACTGACCCCAAAGCTCATCATCAAGTTTTCCTTCATTCACAGTGACTATCTTTGTAACTCACATGACATTTTTTTTTTTTGGGTTCTAGGGATTGGACCCAGGGTCATTCTACTTCTGAGCTATACCCCAAGCCCTATTTTTTTTTTTTTGTGGT
>PVJS01061957.1:0-10855 GCA_004027185.1 Glis glis | reverse complement strand
CGCAGCGCCCGGCCCTCCCGAGCCCTGGAGAACGCGCTGGCGCCGGCG
The DNA here is from genome assembly GCA_004027185.1 of Glis glis. Taxonomy (NCBI): domain Eukaryota; kingdom Metazoa; phylum Chordata; class Mammalia; order Rodentia; family Gliridae; genus Glis; species Glis glis. The sequence continues at coordinate 10,807 of PVJS01061957.1, read as the reverse complement.
CTCGCGGCCCGGCACTCAGCTCCGCCCGCCAGGCTCAGGGCGGCCGCACGTCCCTGCCCCGGGCCCGGGCCTCGGCGTCGGCGGCCGCAGGGCCGGAGCCACCCGCCATGCCGCAGCGCCCGGGACACCGCCAGCAGCGCGGCGCGGGGAAAGGCCGCGCGTCCCTCCCACAATGCTTTTCTGCGCCCGGGCGGGCCCACTGCGGCGGCGCGGGGAGGCGGACCGCACCATCCGCACCGTCGGCACCCCCGGCTGGGCTCGCGCGCGCCGCCGCGTGGCCGGAGGGAGAAGCGCTCGACGACCACCCGCCTCCCGGGGTCGAGAGCTTGCAGAGCTGAGCAGCGGACAAAGCCCAAAGGACCTCACACCCTGTGCTTTGGATGACGACAGAAAAAACTCACCGTCTCCAGCTGAAGAGGAGTAAGGTTATTCATCCAAAAACATATTTGTTGAGTACTTACAGGCCCCGGGCTCTGTCCTAAATGTCTGGGAATCAGGGTGTGAATGAGACAAGTTCCCGTTTTACATTCTACTTGGGCAATAAAGACACAAACCCGGTAAACGTGACTACTGTAATTCCTCACAGCGTGACACTTAACCAAGAAGTCTGCAAAAGAGGCTAAAGCAATAGAGCAGCACCGTGATAGAGATGTAATAGGAACCACGAACGTAAAGTAAAACTTTCAAGTTGCCGCATTACAAAATATTTGAACAGGTCAAATTAATTTAACAATAACTCAACATATACTAAATATTATTTCAGCAGGTAGTCGATATGAAATTATTAATAAGATGTTTTGTATTTTAAAATTCCTACTAAACCTTACAATCCGGCATGTATTTTATACGCTCAGCACATTTCAGTTCAGCCTAGGCACATTTCAAGTGCTCAGTAGCTCTTGGGCTAGTGATAGAAAGTCTGGAGGTCAACCCTGAGTAGAGCATATGGGCGTGGCCCTACACGATCGGCCACAGCAAGCCTTGCAGTGTGGCTGGAGCAGAGTAGAGTGTAGTGACAGCTGGGCATGGTGGCAGTACCACACACACACACACACACACACACACACACACACACACACAAAGGTGCAGTGCCAACATGCAGTGAAAGAGACAGGCAGGAAGGGGCAAGTCATAGAGGGCTGTACCTGTGATAAAGAATTGGAATTTTATGCTAAAATTTTAGAGTTAATTATCATCACAGAAATAAAGCAGAAGCTGTTAATGGGCTTTTCCCCCTTGATAACCACAACTCAATGAAGGGGCAGGAAAGGCAGCATGAAGGGCAATAGGGTAATGTAACAACAAAACCCCCAGGAGAGACTCATCCAAAGACCACAGTCTTAGCACCTTTGTTTCTTTGAAGCTACTGCTTAAAAAAGAAGAAAAGTAACTCATCTCTTGACTCATCGAGTTGTATACATTAAATACTGGTAGCTTCTTGTATCTCCATCATATCTCAACAAAGTTTTTAAAAAGAATGGAACCAACCTAGGTGCCTGTCATCAGATGGATGGGTAAAGAAAATGTGCTTTATACACACAATGGAATTCTACTCAGCCATAAAAGAGAACAAAATGGTGTCATTTGCAGGAAAGTGGATGGAACTAGAGAACATTATGCTAAGTGAGATCAGTCAGTCTCAGAAAGTCAAGGGTCATATGTTTACTCTCAAATGTGGAAACTAGAAAGGAAATAGGAAACAAAAGGGACTTCAGATAAATGAGCGAGAAAACAGAATAGTGGAAGAGGATTGGGGAGGGAGAAAGAGGGAGGGAAAGCGACGAAGATTGAGGAAGGAAACGGTTCAAATAATGTTAGGTCCATATATGAAGGTATCACTAAACATCTCACCAATGTACAGGCAGGGAGGAGGGGTGAGCGGGATGAGATAGGAAGGGAAATACACTAAGAGCTGTGCACATGTATGTTTGTATCACTTTGAATCTAACTATGATGTGTAATTACAATGCACCAATAAAAGTATAAAAACAAAACAAAAAAGAAAAAAAGAGAAAATACAGGTCTACAGCCCAGTGGTCATTACACAAAGACTAGAATAAGACAATGGATTTGGGGATACAGAAGAAGTAAATGTGCAACATCAGAAGAAGGTCAAGGGGCTGGGGATGTAGCTCAGTGGAAGAGCGCTTGCCTAGCATTGGTGGAGCCCTAGGTTTAATCCTCAGTAACACACACACACACACACACACACACGCACACACACACACACACACACACAGAGAGAGAGAGAGAGAGAGAGAGAGAGAGAGAATAACCTGCATTAGGAAGTCACTGTAACATCCAGGGTGAGAGATAGGTTGGATATGGAAGAGACACTACCAAGTCTGTCATTTAGACCCTGAAGCATACTGTGTGGGATTATAATGAGCTTTAAGTCTTACCTTCTTGCTAGAGAAAGGGTGAGGAAATTTTCTTGGGCTGGGGCAGCCAGCAGGCCTAGGTTTATGTCTAGTTCTGACATCTGTCCCCTTAGATAAATGACCACCATTCCCAGCCTGACTTCCCTCATTTAAAGGTAACGTCTATACACATGTACTATAAAGGTTTGTTTAAAGAATTAAGAAAGGTTTGTGGGATCATCTAGCGCTGTGTACAGTACATAATGATGTCTAATAAATGACTCACATAAGCCAGGTTCTTCCTCTTGTTTACCTATCCCAAGTATGGAACCTTCTTGGATTAAGTTGTTAAGGAAGGGGAGAAGAAGCTGCTGTTTTTCTTTTAATGGCTTTACATTTTTGCTCCAACTTACTCATTTATCTTCTTCCTTTTATGTCTCTCCCTAAAGTTTGGATGGTATAAGAGTAGCTAGAAGAGAAGTATATGTTCCAATATTAGATTAGCACTGGGTGTCTGGAAATCAGTCTTAAGTTTTTTATCTTCCTGTCTGCTTCAGCCTCACACAGCCTGGTGAGGAAAGCCCAGTAAGTGTAAGTAAGTGTAAGTAAGCAGAAAAGACACGAGAAGATGGGGGTATTTTCTGCCTAGACTCCCATCCAGCCAGCAGGGCTGAGACACTGTGGAAGAGCACACATGCCACACACAATATTGGTGCAAACAGGAACAACCTGTTTCCATGTGTGGTAGCAGAATATCGGTCCCCCAAAGATGTCCATGTCTTAGTCCCCAGAATCTGTGAATATGTTACATTACACAGTGAAAGGGACTTTGCAGATGTGATTAATGTTGGAGACCTTAAAATGGGGAACTAAAAATGGGAGAAAAAAGCAGAAAAGATGAGAGTCAGCAGAAGTCAGAAGGTGGGAGAGGTGGGAATGAGAAGGACTTGATCCTCCATTGCTGGCTTTGAAGATGGAGGAAACAGGCTACTGGCCAAAGAATATGGGCAGCCGCTAGAACCTGGGAATGGCCTCAGTTTATAGCCAGCAAGAAAACAGGGAATTCATTTCTATAACTGTACAAAACTGAATTATGCCAACAGCTTAAATGAGAATAGAAACATTCTCCCTAGAGACTCCAGAAAATACATAGCCCTGCTCATACCCTGACTTTTGCATGGTGAGACTCGTGCCAGACTTCTGACCTACCTACAGAGCTGTGAGGTGACAACTTGGTGTTGTGTTAAGCCTCTAAATTCGTGTTAATTTGTTATGGCAGCAAGAGAAACTAATATTATCATGTCAGGGCTGGAGAGTAAGAGAACTTTATTATTTACTCCACCTTTTCTTGTCTCACCCCAATTTTCTCAACAAGGATGTAAATGAGATTTTGCCCACAAGCTATGCACGTTTTACTTTAAAGCATTTAATCCATATGAAGTTATAGTGGTTGCTAGGGATCCAATTAGATTTTTTTCCATATGGAAACCCAGTTGTTTCAAGATCATTTATCAAATAGCCTATCTTCCCTGCACAAATCTACCATGTTGCCATAGCCAAATATCAAGGTGTATTTATTTATTTGATCTATTTTTTGTTGTCCATTCTGTCCTAGTAGCCAATTTGTCTATCTTGTGTCAATATTAAGTCTCTTGCCCGGTATGGTGGTGCACGCTTGTAATCCCAGTACTTGAGAGGCTGAGACCGGAGGATCCGGGTTCGCGGCCAGCCTCAGCTACTTAGTGAGACCCTCCACAACTTAGTGAGACCGTTTCAAAATAAAGAATAAAAAATAGGGCTGGGGGTGTAGCTCAGAGGTAGAATGCCCCTGAGTTCAACCCCCAGTACCACAAAAAAATATTCTCTCTTAATTACTGTATTTTTGTAATGAGTCTTGATGTATGGAATGGCCAATACCTTGTTCCTCCAATTATATCACCACCCAGATACCTTGATCTTTACCAGGAAAATTTTGGCTATTGTCTCTTTTCTCTTGCACGTAATATTTAGAAAAGTACTGTTGGGATTTATATTGGAATTACGTTGAATCCATGATAAATTGGGGGAGAGTTGATCTTTATGAGGATGGTAGGTATGATGGTTAATTTCATTTGTCTGGATCACAGCTTCCCAGCTATCTGAGTAAATATTACTCTGGTGTATCAGTTTGGATGTTTCCAGAAGAGATTAGCATTTGAATCAGTAGACTGAGTAAAGTGGATTTTCCTCCCCAGTGTGGGTAGAAGGGAGGATACCCTTTCTCTCAGTCCGACTAAATGAGCTGGAACATCAACCTTCTGTCCTCATAGCTTTTAGTTGTCAGGCCTCTAGGCCCTGACTGAAATCTCTACCATCTGCTCCCTGGCTCTTGGGCCTTTCGACGATACCATTGGCCTTCCTGGGCCTCCAGCCTGCAGACAGCAGATCTTAGATCTTAGGACTTAGATTCCATAATTGTGTGAGCCAATACCTTAAAATAAGTCAACTTCTCTCTCTGTCTCCTTTTCCTCTTTATGTCTCTCTCTCTCCCTTTCTCTGGAGAACCTTGCCTAATACAGTATGCCACTGTATATTTGTCTCTTTACTATATTTCAAACAAAATTTTATAATTTTTTGCATTAAGATCTTGCACACCTTTTCTTACTAACCTTATAATTGTTGCTATCATAAATATTATTTCTAATTAAAATTTCTAACTGCTCTTAATGTATATTAATATAATCGCATTTAAATATTGGTATTGAATCATATATACTTTAAAGTAATTTGTGGGTTCTTTTTGGGTTTTTAAACAAATGCAGGAGCTTTATTTCTTCCTTTCCAATTCTCACAAGGTGTGTGTGTGTGTGTGTGTGTGTGTGTGTGTGTGTGTGTGTGTGTGCATGCCCAGGCTAGGACTGCTAGAACAATGTTGAATAGAGTGGTAATAATAGACATTCTTTTCTTGCTCATGATTTTAAAGGAATGCTTTTAATGTTTCAGCCTATGTGTATGATATGTATGACACTTTATGCCTTTCCTATCATTTATCAGGTTAGAGAAATTTCTGTTTCTAGTTCCCTAGTAGTTATTGTTTTATCATGAATGAATGTTGAATTAAATATTGTTGAATTAAAATTTTTTCTGCATCTATAGAGATGAACATTTTTCTTATTTGTTGTAATTGTAATGTAATTGTAATGTGGTGAATTGCATATATGATTTTTTCTTTCCTTCCTTCCTTCCTTCCTTTTTTTAAATTTTATTTTATTAGTGTATTGCAATCATACATCTTGACGGATTTCAGGGTGGTTGATGTATACATGCACTCATTGGTCAATTAGCCCTCCCCAATTCCTACCCCCCTGCCTCCCCCCTCCCTCCTTCCTGTTTTCAGCATAGTAGTTGACTTTGATATCTTTGTGTATGTCCATCCTGTGCACCAGTTTGTTTCCCTCTCCTTCCCTCCGGTCTGCCCCAGTTAGTTCGCCTTCTTTGCTCATCTGAGGTTTTATCTCTTTGTCTGGAGTCCCTCCTATGCGGGGTCATGACTCATCTTCCGGTGACCTCAGCACTGGGATACCCTGGGGCGGGGGTGGGGGCTCACCCTCCCCGTGTCCCCAGTGCTGGGGGGAGGGGTTCTCTGGGGGCATGGCCCAGGGCTCGCAGCCCCACATCCCCAGTGCCACAGGGGGTCTCTGGGGGGGGGGCCGAGGGCTCACCCGCCCGGCATCCCCAGCACCGGGGGAGGGGTTCTCCGGGGACCAAGGGCTTGCCCGCCCCGAGTCCCCAGCGCCGGGGGAGGGTTCCGGGGGCGGGGCCAAGGGTTCGCCCGCCCTGTGTCCCCAGCGCCGGGGATCTCCAGGGACAGGGCCGAGGGTTTGCCCGCCTTGTGTCCCCAGCGTGGTGGGGGGGTCTCTGGGGGCGGGGCTTGGGGCTGACCCGCCCGTGTTCTCAGTGCTGGGCAGCTGGGGAGGGGGCCATGTCTCATCTACCTATGTCCTCAGTTCTGGCGTGTTCCAGGACGGTGTTGGGCTCCTCATGGGGGGCCATGGCTTGCCGGCTCGTGTTCTCAGAGTTGGGCTGCTCCTGTGTATGGCCACCTCTTCATCGCACTCGTTGCGGGAGCAGAGGCTCACGGCCCACCCCTTGAAACCATCGTCGTTGTAGGTGCGGGTCTGGATTGACTTGGGCTTCATCATGTTCCTGAGTTGGTCGGTTTCAATGGTGGTCTATAGTCGCTGGTTTCACAAGGATCTGCGGTCTCTTTGCTGTTGGTCTCCGGGAGTCACAGTGTAGGCGTGGCCCCGCATAGATGGCGCCTTCGCCTCCGCTCTCCCCTTATCAGGTGAAATGCGTGGAGATCTGTTTAGCCCCCCCCTCCCGCTCTGTCCGCTGCCTCGCACTCCGCTGCTCTTCGGCTCTCTTTGTTTTGTTGAGTTTTGTCTGCGCCACTTTTCTTGTTAAGAAGCAGTCTTCCCGCCAGCCAATTTCCAAGTTTTGGAGTGCCGGCGACATGCTGCCTCCCTTTATCTCACTCCTGTGTTCTTGTTGGGCGGTTCCGGGGGGCCATGTCCGTCCATGTCCTCAGTGCTGTGGTGTTCTGTGCCCGTGCTAGGCCACTCGAGGGGGGCCGTGTTCACCCGCTCGTTTTCTTGGTGTTGGGGTGCTCCTGTGCCTGGCCGCCTCATCTATGTCTCTCTGCGTCGTTTTCTTTGCGGGGGCTGAGGCTCCCGTCCCACCCTTTGCAGTCGTCGCCATTGTAGGTGTGGATCTGGTTCGACTTAGGCTTCATCATTGTGGAGAGTGCCTTTGGACATGCTTTTTGAATTGTGAATTGCTTGACATAAGTGCTGCTATTTTGAGACAAATGTGTGTGAGTTAAAGTGAAACACCCAAAATGACAGCCTGGGAGCCTCCCAGGTCTGGCTTGAGTGATAAGATATGTTTAACGCCCTCTCCCCCCAGCTGATGCAACCCTAGCACTAGATGTAACTGCGCATGCCCAGCCTCAGCTTAAGGAGCATATGCCTAAGATAAGACCCCCACTCAAATAGTATATAAGGCCCAAGAGAATTAGGCCCAGTGAGCCCCCAGCTCCGAGTCAAGTGAGTTACCAGACTCCCTGTCACAGTGCTCCACGACTGCTGGTATGTTCCCACCAACGGCGACAACCCAAGAACCTGGAGAAAAAACTGCGTTCTGGTAAGCTCCCCCGCTGAGTCTCGGCTGCGCAGAGTTAGGACCCCCATACCCCGTGTGAAGTGTGAAAATAAGTTGGTATAAACTCCCATCAGGAGTCTGAATCTAAATTCCGCCAGTCTATAGCTCTCCAATTCAACCTAGCGGGTGGGGCTCACTCAGAACAATCATGGTCCCATGTCAACTGCTTTCGATGGTGGACTATAATCGCTGGTTTCACAAGAATCAGCTGTTTCTTTGCTGGAGGATTCCGGTGGCCACAGTGCTGGCGTGGCTCAGCCAAGATGGCGCCTTTGTCTCCGCTCTCTACTCACCAGGTGAAAAGCTTTGAGCTCCCTACCGCCCTCCGCTCTTTCCACTGCCTCGCATTCCGCTGCACTTTGGTTCTCATTGTTTTGTTGAGTTTTGGCTGTCCTGCTTTTCTTTTCAAGATGCAGTCTTCTTGCCGGCCGAGCTCCGACTCTAGGAGCACCAGCGACACACTGCCTCTCGCTATCCCTCCATCTTGGTTCTCCTTTCCTTCCTTCCCTTCCTTTTTCCTTTCCTTTCCTTTCCTTTCCTTTCCTTTCCTTTCCTTCTTTTCTTTCTCTCTTTTTTTAGTACTGGGGATAAAACCTAAGGCTTTGTGCATTCTTGGCAAATACCCTTATCACCGAGCTACATCCCCAGCCCCAATACATTTTCTAATACTGAACCAATCTTGCATTTCTGAAAAAAATAACACTTGTCATTTCCAAAAACATTCTGTTGAGAATTATTGCAGATATGCTTATGGGTGAGATGAGACATAGCTATCTTTTTTCATACTGTCTTTGTTAGTTTGGTGTTACAATTAGGCAGAGATCTACTTAATATTAGTAATTTGTTTCTGAAAATCAGGTATTCTGTGCAAAAATATTAACTGGGAGCATATTTCCATTTATTTTAAGTGTTAAAATTATAATTACTTGTTAACACAAACTAACTTCTCAAAGTGTGACTAAAATACAGTAAATAAGTCTATATTGAATAACAAACTATAATATTAGGATGTGACTTTCATATTTTCCCTTCCTGGTCACCAAGTAATATATTTGTTAACAAATAGTTGCTTTGAGCTGGGGATGGTTGTACATGCCTATAATCCCAGTACTTGGGGGTCTGAGACAGGAGGATTGCAGGTTTGAGGACAGCCTCAGCAATTCAGCAAGACTCTCAGCAATCTAGTAAGACCCTGTTTCAAAACAAAAAATAAAAAGGGCTAGGGGTGTAGCTCAAAGGTTGAACACCCCTGGGTTCCATCTCCAGCACCACAAAAACAGAAACAAAATAAGACAACAACAGAAAATAGTCACTTTGTTGGCAGTAATCTGTTCTCTTTCGGTGTGATTGCCTTTCTGCCTGCTCTGCTTCCTTCCCGGTAAAGTTGTTTAACACTTTCTCAACTTTTTTTTTTTTTAAATTCACATTGTAGAAACTAGGGAAAGAATGTGTGGGGGAAAGATGAAGGATGCTGCGGAAATGTGCCAGAGCATGTGTCACACTCAAGATAACACTTTCCTGCCTCTTGTGCCACCAGTAGCATCTGTGTGGAGCATCCCTGTTATTGGGGTGCATATGCCTTTTGATGAGCTGACACATGATACTGGCATTTACCCATCATGCTTGTAATGCAACTCAGGCATTTCCTATAATTGGAGGGGGTGTTGAAAATGTTGTATTGAGTTTTGGGGTCTTAGATATAATTTTTCCTATTTAAATATCAGCTGAAATGTTTTGAGGGATACGTATATGATGTTGAGGCATTAAATACAAGAGGTAAGTTACTGGGAAAGCAATCTGGGAGACGTTGCATGGCATATGCCTATACTGGCTTTATAAAGTTAGACAACTTTTCTTTTTTTTTTCTTCCCTAAAAACTTTTGTATGGTGACAGATTTATTGTAATTATTGGTGCTGGGGATTGAACCCAGAGCCTTGCACATGCTAAGTACACACTCTACCAGTGAGCTATACTCCCAGTCTCCCTCCCCTCCCCTTCCCTCCCCTCCCTCCCTCCCTCCCTCCCTTCCTCCCTTCCTTCCTTCCTTCCTTGCTGAGAGTCTCGCTAGGTTGCTGAGGCTGGTCTTGAACTTGTGATCCTTCTGTCTCAGCCTCCCAACTACTGGGATTACAGGTGTGTGCCACCATACCGGGTCCCTGTATTTTATTAAGGAAAAAATAATCGTCACTTTTAGAATTGTCTGGGTCTGGTATTTTCTTTGAGAATATTTTAAACTATTGATTCAATTTCTTTCTTCCTTCCTTTCCCTCCCTCCCTCCCTCCCTCCTTTCCTCCTTTCCTCCCTCCCTGCCTCCCTCCCTTCCTTCCTTCCCTTCATGGTACTAAGGATGGAAACCAGGGATACCTACCTCTGAGCTATACCCCCAGCTCCCCCCCCCCTTTTTGAGACAAGGTCTTGCTAAGTTGTCAAGGCTAGCCTTGAATTTGTAATCCTCCTGTCTCAGTCTCCCAAGTACTGGGACTACAGGTATATGTGCCTGGCCTGAATTTCTTAAATAGTCATGGGACCATTCAGGTCTTCTAGTTCTTCTTTAGTAAGTTTTGGTAAATTAAATTTCCAGGAATGCATCCATTTTCCCCATGTTTTAAAATTTGTCTAAAGAAAGCTTTTCATTATATTATCTGATTATCTTTTTAAATCTCTGCTTTTCCTTACTTATATTCCTTTTTCATTTCTATTGTGTCATAGGGTTGGCAATTTTATTACTAATGACTTAGTTTTTTTTTTTTTTTTTTGCGGTACTGGGGATTGAACCCAGGGGCATTCTATCTCCGCGCTACACCCCCGGCTTTATTTTTTATACTTTATTTTGAAACCGGGTCTCACGAAGTTGCGGAGGGCCTCACTAAGTAGAGAGAGAGAGAGAGACAGGGAGAGAGAGAGCTGAGGCTGGCCGCGAACCCGGATCCTCCAGTCTCTGCCTCCCAAAGTACTAGGATTACAAGCGTGCGCCACCACGCCCGGCTTGACTTAGTATTTTAAAAAGTAGTAACACTACTTTTCCTGCTGACACAATTTATACCCTGTATTGGACAGGGTTCTCTAGATTAACAGAATACACAGAATGAGTATATTTAAAAAAGGGATTTATCAGATGGGCTTACAGTTTGCAGCAATGTAGTCCCAGGTTCTGACTGCACGTGGAGAGTCAGAGGAACCAGTAGCTGGTCGAACGGTCTAAGAGCTGGAGTCTTAGGATCGGAGCAACCACTAATTCAGTCC
>PVJS01061956.1:0-10863 GCA_004027185.1 Glis glis | reverse complement strand
ACAAAAAAAGAAGGGACATATGTTTTCATTAATATGCGCAACTTAGGGAGTAGTGGGGACACAAAAGGGACTCCAATGACAACAGAGAACCCTCAGTGGTGCAAGGGAAGGGGTACAAGGGAAGGGGAAGGGTAAGAAAGAAGTGAATCTATGGAATTACTGTCATAAACAATGTGTATATATGAGATTATACCAACATGATTCTCAGTGCTACATGTGGGGGGGCGGGGGGGGAGGCAGGGGGGAGGGACACCAAGAGCTGTGTGCATGTATGTTAACCCCAAACTGATACTCATTGTGATGTGAGACTACAATGCACCAATAAAAACTTAAAAATAAATAAGTTGGCAGTCAGCATAAGTAACAGTGCCCTCTCAGCCGGGCGTGGTGGCATAGGCCTGTCATCCCAGTACTTGGGTGGCTGAGACGGGAGAGTTATAGGTTCGAGGCCAGGCTCAGCAATGTAGTGAGACTTCCATCAACTCAGTGAGACCCTGTTTCAAAACAAAAAAAATAATTTAAAAAAAGGGCTTGGGGGTGTAGCTCGAATCTAGAATGCCCCTGGGTTCAATCCCCAGTAACACACACACACACACACACACACACACACACACACACACACAAAGACTGCCCCTTCAATCTGATGTGTTTCAATTCATGAACTCTTATATTTTTTAGTAATTATAACCACTACAATAATTATTTATTTTGAAGCTCAATTTATCCTAAATTTGGCCAGAAGCAGCGTTTAAAAATACTTTTATTGGTACATTGTAATTATACATCATTCTGAGGTTCAAAGTGATGCTCTTTTTTTTTTTGTGGTACTAGGGATTGAACCCAGGGGCTCTCTACTTCCGAGCTACACCCACCCCCAGCCCTTTTTTTTTTTTTTTTTTTTGCGGTACCGGGGATTGAATCCAGAGGCGTTCTACCTCCGAACTACACCCCCGGCCCTATTTTTTATACTTTATTTTGAAACTGGGTCTCACGAAGTTGTGGAGGGCCTCACTAAGTAGAGAGAGAGAGAGAGAGAGACAGGGAGAGAGAGAGATAGAGCTGAGGCTGGCCGCGAACCCAGATCCTCCAGTCTCCGCCTCCCAAAGTACTGGGATTACAAGCGTGCGCCACCACGCCCAGCACCCCCAGCCCTTTTTATTTTTTATTTTGAAACAGGGTCTCGCTAGGTTGATGAGAGTCTCACTGCTTGATGATGCTGTCCTTGAACCTGCCATCCTCCTGTCTCAGCCTCCCAAGTACTGGGATTACAGGTGTGAGCTACCATGGCTGGCACAAAGTGATGCTTTTTTTGAGAAATACAGAAATCTCATGCCCCACAGACTCTTTTCTAATCTCTTTTTTCTAATTTGAAGATAATATTTAGTTATATTAAAATTTTAAGCCAGGCGTGGTGGTCCATTCCTGTAATCCTAGTACTTGGGAAGCTGAGACGGGAGGATTGCAGGTTCAAAGTCAGCCTCAGCAACTTAGCAAGACCCTGTTTCCAAATAAAAAATAAGATAGGGCTGGGGGTATAGCTCAGAGGTAGAATGCCCCTGGCTTCAATCCCCAGCACAAAATGTATAGTTTGGAATATATATTTATAGGCCTCTTTATGTACATCTATAAACACACACACACACACACACACACACACACACACACACACACACACATACACCTTACATGGAATATTTTGAAAAAATTTGGTCTGTTTTATGTATAATACTTCCTCATTTTTTTTTTCTTACAGGATCATGGTTATCTTTCTGTGTTGGCATATACCTCTTCTTTTTATTTTTTGAGTTTTAATATAATTAAAAAATTTTTTCATGGTGCTGGGGATTGAACCCAGGGGCATTCTACCTTTTGAGCTACCCTTCAGCCCTATTTTATTTTTTATTTGGAAACAGAGTCTTGCTAAGTTGCTAAGAGCCTTGCTGAGGCTGTTTTCAAACTTACAATCCTCCTGTCTCAGCCTCCCCAGTACTGGGATTACAGGTATGCACCACCACACCCAGCTTTAATATACTTTTATTGGTGCATTCTAATTATGCATCACATTGAGGTTCAGAGTAATGGAGACATACATGCACACAGTATTTGGGGTGTTTCCCACTGCATCTCACCCTACTCCCGCCCCTTCCCCATACATATCATTGAAATTGGTATTGATAGTTTTGTATATGTACATAAGCATCCTTTGAACTGTTGCCTTCATCAAGTCTCCTTAACCCCCTCCTCTAAGCCCCCTCCATTGCTCCACTGGAGTCTCTCCTCCTTTATTTGAAGTCCCTTTTGTTACCTAATTTCTCTCTAGCTTCCACATGTGAGAGTAAACATGCAACCGTTCACTTTCTGAGACTGGCTAATTTCACTTAGCATAATATTCTCTAGTTCCATCCATTTTCCTGCACTTGCCATAATTTTGTTCTTTATAGCTGAATCAAATTTCATTGTTTTGTGATCACAGTTTTGTGATCCATTCATCTGTTGATGCAACCTAGGCTGGTTTCATAATTAGACTTTGTGAATTGTGCTGCTATAAACAAGGATTTTCCCAGGAGTGGTATAGCTGGATCTTATGGTTCCATTCCCAGCTTTCCTTCCTTCCTTCCTTCCTTCCTTCCTTCCTTCCTTCCTTCCTTCCTTCCTTCCTTCCTTCCTCCCTCCCTCCCTCCCTCCCTCCCTCCCTCCCTCTCTCCCTTCCTTGTGCCTCTCTGGTTAAGAATCACCGATGAAGCAGTCTTCATCCCTATCTGAGGTTTCAGATTTTACCAGAAGGTTGTTAAAACCTCTTAAAACATGTTAGCCATTTCCTATTGAGCGGATGGGGTTTGTATGGTAGTGATCTGTTTAAAAATAATTTGGGGTGCGAATCCCTGGAACCTGTGCTCATTTGCTCTTTCTCCTTCCTTTTTCTATCAGGACCAGTATGTTTTCCTCAACCAGTGTGTTTTGGATATTATCAGAGCCCAGAAAGACTCAAAGGTGGATCTCATCTACCAGAACACAACGGCCATGACAATCTATGAGAACCTCCAGCCAGTGAGCGTGTTTGGAAAGACAAATGGTTACATTGCCTAATTCCAAAGCAAATCCTTTCTGAAGTTAACCAGACCGTCACACCCACAGCGAAGGAAACTGCCCCGATGTTGACATGTTTTCATACGTCTCATATCTTAATTCTGTGTTCTGTTCTGTTAGAACTACCTGGAGGGTGTGAGGCCGCGCATGTGAAACATGACAGGAGCCGCTGGGGCTGTCAGGGGCTGTGGACGGGTGGTGAGCAGATCAGCTGCGTTCCTGATTACCAATGGGATGAGTTCACTTTTTTTTTTTTCCCTTGAGAATTGTGGAAAACCAGGAAAAGTGAGCTATGATTTTTTTTTCTTTTTCAAAACAGGTTCTTTTTTTTTTTTAAAGACTATTTTATATGATTCACATGCTAAAGCCAGGATTGTGTTGGGTTGAATATATTTTAAGTATCAGAGGTCTATTTTTTACCTACTGTATCTCGGAATCTAGCCGATGGAAAAATACATAATTGTGGGTGATTACGTGTAGGGAAGGGGATGCGGCGCCTCTTCTGCATGGGTTTTCTATTTGAACATGTGCCTTTTCTGAATTATGCTTCCACAGGCAAAACTCAGTAGATATCTCTATTTTTGTATTGAATCTCATAATTGGAGTATATGGAATATTTAAGCAGTAGCTTAGCACCAGAGGTTCACCTTCTCAGTAACATCCCTATTCTCACTGACTCGAGGAGGCCTCTCTCTTTGCTCCCCCCCTACACCCCACATATATTTGTGCTCCATTTTTTTTCTTCCTTTTCCCCCACTCAGTTTTCTCCAAAGACTTCTGTTGGCAACACTTTCAGCCCATTGGTTGGATGAGAATGGAAAACTTAAAATACCACATTGAGAATCTCTGGGTGGGGGTGGGAGAAGCAGGGGAATCCCATGGTGACATACATTCTTTTCTGGTCCCTGTCTCATCCTTTTTCTCATTTCTGTCTTTGGTAAGAAGGATTATTTAAAGGTGCAATATGTGACTTAGTGATTCATGATGCTCTGGGTTTTTAGTAACGTTTTACTCAGGTTGGCATTTTATGTGTATCTGTGTGTGTGTGTGTGTGTGTGTGTGTGTGTGTGTGTTTAAAAGTGTGGCAATCTGTGAACACTTCAGTGTGAACTCAGTGTCAGATTAATCCCTCCTCCCCCAAAGTCCACTGGCTTTAGTCTCTATCTGCAGTGACACATATTGGTATCTACTGTATATATAAATACTAAACTCTTACAACAGTCATTCCTATGAATTGAGGTGTACAAAGTTTGATTTGTATCAAAGATGTAATTATTATTTTTAAAACCTCTTTTCACTATACTGCTGCTGTAATTACTTTGATTTTTTAAAATGTAGATTAAATTTTTTTTTTTGCTTCAGGTGTGTATTCACCAAGAGTTTCAGAATTTATGTGGATTTATTTTATTGGGTACATAATCTGTAAACTTCTCAAGGCATTAACATGAAAGGGTTTGTTTCTTTTATTTTCTCTTGTGGCTCAGGTTATATTTTGAAGAAGTTCTGAGTTGGTTCTCCAATAGGCAATGAAGTATACAAGGTCTTATGAAGGAATCACCAGGTCTCTGGAGTCCTGTGGCTCTTTTCCACAGTAACACATCCTGCTGTACAAATAGGACCCATGAGGTCCTGTTGAAGATGGGAGCGGGGTCTCCTCTGAGTGCCCCGGTCACTGTGGGCCCGAGGCCGCCTGTCTCCGGATGATGCCCTGCTCCTCACCTCACCGGCACTTTGTGAACTGACTGGACATATTAATGGGTATTTGGGGTTGTAAAGGGTAAACCACAATGTACTCAAAGCCCTTGATGTGGTTCAGAGGTCTTGTGCTGTATGTTTTCTGTCCCCCTGTCCCTTTGAGGTACTGAAAGGATTAAAAGGAGAGGCCATGGTGGTGTCATGCTTTGGGGAGAATTTTACTTCTCAAATGGAAATTGCACTTTTTGCTGAATCCTTTGCATTCTTTAGTAGTAGGCAGTGCTTTCAGTATCAAGGCCTGGGTTGGCCAGGCCAGGCTGGGCCTTCCCGACTCCTCAGAGGGCCCTGGCTCCGAAGGTGTGAGCCAGGGCAGCGAGCTGTCCCTGGTGGCTGGGTTTGGGCAGATCACTCCTGTACCTTCTCAGCGGTCAGCCTCCTTCAGTCGGAGCTCGCCCTTCCAGCAGCAGCTCTATGGGCCGCACTGCACCCTCCCCTCCTCCTATCGGTCAGAGCCGTTGTGGAGGGGCCTAGGTGTCAGATCCCACCTAGTTCCTAAGCTCAGAGGAAAGGACTTGCTCCTACAAAAGTACTTTAAAAGATTAGAGCCCCTTAAAAGATTAAAGCAACACAGTCATATACATAGTGCATGAAAAGGCAAAACACAGAAATCCTCCTCCTGCCTGCTTGACATGGGCTTGGGAAATATTTGGGCAGCAGCCCCAGCCAGCCATGCATGGACGTCATTCCCAGTCCCAGGAGGAAGGTCTGTGATGGAGAGGTTTGGACTTCCAAATGGGCAGGTCACATGAAGGTCACGATGCTCTTCTGCATCCTGAAGAGGACCAGGGATGGGCCCTTGGGGTGTCGTGGGTATTTATAGCACAGTCATTAGAAAGGGAAGATTAATGTGTAAATAGAAAGGACACACAGGCTGGGCGTTGGTCAGAGGCTGGGGAAGGCGCTTTGAGCTTCTGCCCCAACCCCTCCCAGCAACAATGAACTAAAATGTGAAGAGTGCAGTGGAGTGGCGGGGATGCGCGAGCTCCCTGCTCAGTATTTGACAATTGAATAGAGAAACGCAGCCAGTGTGGGACTCTTTGTCAGTGAAAGGGCTAGACCTGGCTCTGGGGATTTGAGCCATTGGTATCTTCTCCCAAGAACAAAGACTTTTTGCCTCCAAAGTTGAATCTAGTGACGCTTGACACCAGTGGGAAATGACATTTGGTGTCTGTTCCCTGTGGCCACACTGTGACCCGCAGCCAGACATGGGCATCGTGGACGGCACTGGATTTGTGTGAAGTCAGAGGCTCCAGGGTTGGGGGCGGGGTGGGGTAGGGGGTCAACTATGCAGCTGATTCATATTCATTTTTCATCTGGGATGGAAAAGCCTGATTTTCTTTCGAAATGCTTGATTGCGCTTGCTGAGTTAAACCAGTCTTGGTGACTGATGTTGATTTGCCTCAAAAGTCCCAGTTTCTGAGTTTTCAGACTACTGTGTAGCAGTTGTGTGTTTAACATACTGTAGCTTTTTCTCCCTTGGGGGCACATATGAATAGGACGTGTTGATGTGGACTCTAAACTGTAATTTTCTTGTAACTATTTTGGAATGATGCATATTTCTAATGTTTGTTATACTTGTACAGAGTATTGCTGTTGGTTGCTTTTTTTTTAAAGGAAAAAAAACAGCCTGAAAAAATTTTTTTAAAGACTTACAAATACCAAATATAAAAAAATGTCAACACATTATGCCTTCGTTGCTTTCTTTCCTCCCCCCACCCCCTTACTTTATCTACAACACTTACCAAGCAGTTTACTGGCTAATATTCAGCTGGAGTATTCTTAACAAATACATGTCTCCTTTTGGGATTTTCCATGTAGTGTTAGTTTTCTAGGGCTGCCATTATAAATATCGTACACTGAGTGGTTTAAACAAGAATATATTTTCTCACAGTTGTGGAGGCTAGAGGTCAGAGGTCAAGGTGTCAGCAGGCTTCTCTCCTTGGTTGTTTTCTCCCTGTGTCCTGACTTGGTCTTACCTCTGTGCACGTCTGTGTTTCATCTCTTTTTTTTCTTTAATTTTGGTACTGGGGATTGAACCCAGGGGCATTCTACCTCTGAGCTACATCCCTAACCCTTTCTATTTTTTATTTTATTTTCAAACGGGGTCTTGCTAAGTTGCTGGGCTCAAATCTGCCATCCTCCTGTCTCAGCCTCCCATGTACTGTGATTATAGGTGTGCGCCATCGGCCGGACTTCATCTCTTCTTATAAAGACTCCAGTCACATGGATTAGGGCCTTACCTACATTACCTCATTTTACTTTAACTATTTAAAGATACCCCATCTCCAAATACAGTCACAATCTGACGTACTGTAGGTTCATACTTCAATATATGAATTTTGGGGGAACACAGATCAGTCCGTAACACACACCCAGGGTGATGTAGTGAAGAGGAGGCTTGGAGCACCAGGCTGTGTGTGTTTGCAGAGGGTTGGATGGGTGGTCCCAGATGGACAGACACCTCCATGTCTGCCTTGGGCAAGGCCCCAGGATTTTCAGTTAGGTTTTGCTGATGGGTTTGGGGATCTCAGGAATGCTGGGACTTAGATGCCTTTGTTGTGAGGCTGCTCTTGTCCCTCTTGCCTGAGACAAACTCGTTTCACAATGATTTATTGAGTGCTTACTACATATCAGGCACTATTACACCTCCGTAGCTGAGGGTTCAACAGAAACAAAACAGAAGAAATTCTCTGCCTTGACCGTGTTTACACTTTGATAAGGGGAGATGGATAGGCAACACGCCAGAAACCAAATGTTTAGTATGTTGGAGGGCGGCGATGTGGAGAAAGATGGCAGTCCGCATTCAGCCGCCACTGCAGGTGGACGGTGCACACAAGCCTGCTCGGTGGGAAAGGAAGGGAGACAGGGCTGGCCGGCCGCGCATCCCAGGCCTGTGGAATGGGCCAGGCCCTAGGCGCAGAGGGAGGGGCCTGCGCCTGCACAATGCACATGGTGGACCCCCAGTCCTCCCATATCAGAGGAGGTGTAGAGGAAAAAGTGCCTGTTATCCAGAGGCGTGACTACTATGGTAGCTGAGCAGAGGTAGAATTCCAGAGGGTAAAAGAGGGAAAGGTGCGTGGCGTGGAAGCGCGTTTGCTTGGAGAGCGGGAAGGGTTTGGGGGTGGTTAGATCTGAGGATCGCGAAGGCGGGGAGTGGAGTCCTGAGGTGGTGGCATATGATGGCGATAGGTAAGTGATTTGGGGCAGCACGTATGGTTAGCTACAACTCTCACCTTTAAAACTCTGCACAGGGTGTGTGTGTGTGTGTGTGTGTGTGTGTGTGTGTGTGCCCTCATGTGCATGTGTGTACAGACACAATTTTACTTTTGCTATTTTCTTGAGATTGGAAGTGCCTGGAGGTCACGTGGGTGACTGTAACATGGAAGGAAAGACACCATCAGACCCAGGCTGGAGGCCCAAGTCCTGTGTGAACACGGGGTGCGATTGGCTTCACCGAGCAGGGCACCTGTCGCTCTTTCTGGGGGGGGGGGACACTATTCCCTGACCTTTGGTCCCACCAGATTCTCAGCAGCCTGTCTCCGGGCAGGGACGGCACTGCAGCCCCTCGGGTCTTTAAGGAGCAGCACTTGCCACTCGCGAACTCTTTCCCTCCTCATCCCTTTCTTTTTCCTCTCCTTTTCCTCCTCTCCCCTCACGTTTCTGGAGATGTGACTGAATGTTGGCCTGCTTGCCAAGTGCAAAATAGCTAGACGCCCGAGTCCCTGCGGTGAAATAGTGGGTAAAAGGTCAGTTTTCCTTAGTTTGTCCAGGTCATCCTAAGGACTATTTTAACCACTTTTCAGATTAGGCAGAAAACACAAATCTGAGGCATATAATTTAATTGTTTCAACATGCTGGTGGAGGGTAGAAAGTGTTTGTTTTTGAAAAGATCCTTCTGGATGCATGGTGGCATAGAGAACGGTGCCAGTCCGAAGCTGGGAATCCTGAGCCTTCCCTCCACCTAAATGCTCCCTCTACCTAAACTGATGGAGTGGGAAGCACAGAACCTTCCAGCTTGTGATCAGCTTTAGGTGGAAGAGAACCGAGGGGCAGAGCAGAGCAGAAGGAAGGCACAGAGTGTGCCAAGATCCCCAGGCAAGAGTGAACTTGGCACTTTGGAAGAACTGTCAAAAAAGTCTGAGGTCTCTGGAGCACAGCTGGTGACTAGGAAGCTGGAGAGGTGGCAGGGATGTGGTCGTGTGGGGCTTCCCGTGCCATGGTAAGGGGGCGGGATGTTAGTCTCTGAGCTGGGGGTCATCAGAGTTTCACGCCGGGGAGCATCATGATGATGTTGGTCATTACTTGGACAGCGAGTTATGGAGGGACTATGAGAACCTGTTGTGTTCCGTGTTTAGCAATGGCCTAGGAAATAGAGGATGGGAACTTGATCAGTGCTGTGGTCTGAACATTTGTGTCCCCCCATTCAGATATCGCAATCCTCACTCCTCAGGTGATGGTATGAGGAGGTGGGGCCTTCTGGGAGGTGGTTAGGTCGGGAGGGCGGAGTCCTCATAACACTGGCCCAAGGGAGCTCCCCCTCCCCTTCCACCCTGCGAGGGCACAGCAAGAGGGCTCCATCTGTGAGCCAGGAAGCAGCCCTCACCAGACACTGGATCTGCTGACTTTCCAGCCTCCGGGACTGTGAGAAATAAATCTCTTTGTTTATAAGCCCCCCGTCCCCCGTTCTGGTGTTTGACGAGAGCAGCCTGAACTATGACTGTGGCGGTGCGGCCGTGAGGCTGGAGAGAAGCGGGTGGAGGTGAGATGCGTGATGTGGTGGGCTGAGGTGTTCTTCCTCCTCCTCCTCCTCTTTGACGCTAGACAAGGCTATGTCTGTAATTTTCTTTAAGCAGTTGAATGTGTGAGAACATGACAGAAATAGTTCCAAATAGACTATTAGAGAACCCACTTATTCATGTTTACTTTCTTGCATGTCAATCATTGCTGTAAAAGACCCTCCCCTGGGCAGCTGTTGCCCCTCGAGTGTGGGCGCCAGAATGAATCTGCATGGGGCAGAGCTGCCCTACTCAGGATTAGCCGAGCTCCACCTGGGAGCAGAGGTGCCTGGCCTCCCCAGCCCTTCCTGCATGAGTTCATGAGCTGGCCTTAGCTGGCCTATACATCCGTGGGAGTTAGGTAGCGTGTGTATATGTGAGTGAGTGAGTGAGTGTGTGTGTGTGTGTGTGTGTGTGTGTGTAGCAAACTAAAACACTTAGCTTCGCAGTCAGTAGTTGGTGGTCCTGCAAAGCTTGGTTTTTAGCCATCTCTTTAGAGTTTAAACTAGTTTATTCCTTATCAATACCAATCTCAATAATATGTATGGGGGGGAGGAGTGGGGTGGGACCCAGAGGGAAACATATCGAGTGCTGTGTGCATGTGTGTTCCTATCACTCTGAGCCTTATTATGATATATAATTACAAGGTACCAATAAACGTGTATTAAAAACAATCCATTTCTTAACATAGGCAACTTTGGACAGAACCTGGAAGCATCTATCACAAGAGAGAAAACAGTAAGACATCATCTGCACCTCTATCCTAGAGGCCTTCACTAAAGGTTCTGTTATAGTTAGCTGTCCTGGGCTTTCAGCACAGATGCTTGGGCTGGCGGTGGGGGCGTGTCCACACTCTTCCTGTTGTGTGAGGCCAAAGCTGCCCCAGAACTCTTCTGCATCTGCTGTTGGCATGGGGGGGGGGCAGGACTCAAGAAACCTTCACTCTCGATGGCTGACCTGTTGTCTGTATACTGTGTAAAAGGAAAATGACGGGGACTGGAGAACACAAGGCCAAGATCAGCCAGACTCAGAAAATCAAGGGCCGCATGTTTTCTCTCTCTCATGTGGACGATAGAAAGAGAGAGAGAGCCGGGCGTGGTGGTGCACGCTTGTAATCCCAGTACTTTGGGAGGCAGAGACCGGAGGATCTGGGTTTGCGGCCAGCCTCAGCGCTCGCTCTCTCTCTCTCTCTCTCTCTACCTAGTGAGGCCCTCTGCAACTTCGTGAGACCCGGTTTCAAAATAAA
>PVJS01061955.1:0-10858 GCA_004027185.1 Glis glis | reverse complement strand
ATCTCAGGTAACAGGTAGTCCAGAGGCTGGGTCGCTGCCGGGCATGGTACAGTCAGGGCCACTGTCCTCCGTGTGGTTCTCTCGGCCCTACCTTTGTGTGTCTGCGGTGCCCTCTCACCAGTCTCCCTCATAGCTGCAAGATGGCTGCCGGCAGCATCTAAGGCAATATGAGATTTTTCTTCAGTCTGATTGGGTCCATAAATCTAAAGATTGCCTACCAACCTGTGAATTAGTAACCATTGCTAGCGTGATGTTGAACATCCATAGGTTTAAACCTGGGTTCTTTGTGTGGTACTGGGGATTGAACCCGGGGGCATTCTACCTCCAAGCTACACCCCCAGCCCTATTTTATTTTTTATTTGGAAACAGGGTCTTGCTAAGTTTTTGAGGGCCTTGCTAAGTTACTGAGGCTGTCCTTGAACCTGCAATCCTCTTGTCTCAGCCTCCCAAGTGCTGGGATTACAGGCATGCACCACCATGCCTGGCTTATTTATTTTTTTTTTGTGGTACCTGGGATTGAATGCAGGGGCGTTCTACCTCCACGCTACGCCCCCGGCCCTATTTTTTATACTTTATTTTGAAACCGGGTCTCACGAAGTTGCAGAGGGCCTCACTAAGGAGAAAGAGAGAGAGAGAGAGAGAGAGAGAGAAAGAGAGAGAGACAGGGAGAGAGAGAGCGAGAGAGCTGAGGCTGGCCGCAAACCCGGATCCTCCAGTCTCCGCCTCCCAAAGTACTGGGATTACAAGCGTGCGCCACCATGCCCGGCCTCGGCCTTATATTTATTTTTAAAATTTGAAACGGGGTCTCACTAAGTTGTACAGGCCTTGCTAAGTTGCTGAGGCTGGCCTTGAACCTGTGTTCCTCCTGTCTCAGCCTCCCATGTACTGGGATTACAGGTGTGTACCACCATGCCTGGCTTAAACCTGGGTTCTTGTGACATTTATCTACCGAGAGGGACAGGTTTATCTTATTTGGTTTAGACCAGTTGGGATCAACTTCTGGAATGGGACAGAGTCCCACACCCCAAAAAAGAAGAGTTTCAATCCTCAAACAAATTTATTATTTGAGGAGACTTAGTTAAGTCAGTGTAACTCAAAGAAGAAGCAAGTGCAGGAATGGCTATGACAAGGTCATCCTAAGGTTCTGAGTCAGAAGACCTGTGTCATGGTCTTACTTTTTGATTCTCATCTTTGGGTGATCGAAGATGGGCTTCCCAGATTTAGGCGATGTGATTAGATTTCGTATCTTGGGTTCATCATGAGCTTAAAATTAGCTGTTGTGTGTTGAATATAGAAATATCAGTGCTAGTTCAAGCATCAATGCAATGGAGACCCCCCTGCCCAGCTGATGAAGGACCTTTTCTTAAGCTGATATGTCTGCATTACACTGCAGCTCTAAAAACTTAATTTCCTGTGTTTCCAGGTGAATCCTAAACTGATCAACCAATTTGAGCAGAAAGACCTACGTTTTGTAGGTCAGGATGTCGATGGGGAGAGGATGGAAATCATTGAACTGGCAAGTGAGTGGACTCTTCATTTACATAACGCTTCATAGTGAATTTTTTGTCAACTACAGACTAATTTGAGATCCAGTTGTTTG
Organism: Glis glis; assembly: GCA_004027185.1. NCBI lineage: Eukaryota > Metazoa > Chordata > Mammalia > Rodentia > Gliridae > Glis > Glis glis. Next base: position 9,258 of record PVJS01061955.1, on the reverse strand, counting down.
ATCCCTTTCTCTCTAACTTGTTTTTTTTTTTTTTTTTTTTGTGTGTGTGTGTGTGTGTGTGTGGTATTAGGGATGTTCTACCTCTGAGCTGCATCCCCAGCCCTATTTTATTTTTCATTTTGAAACAGGGTCTCACTAAGTTGCTGAGGGCCTTGCTAAGTAGCTGAGGCTGGCCGTGAATCGGCGATCCTCCAGTCTCAGCCTCCTAAGTACTGGGATTACAAGCATGCGCCACCACACCCAGCTAGCAGTGGACATTAAATGGGCACTCACTAGATGCTTGTCACTGGACTCTTTACCAGGGTCTCCATGTGCCTTATGTAACTTAAAAAGTAGGTAATGTTCATTTCACTTTACAGAAGAGGCTGGAACACAGAGAAGTTAAATAACATGCTATAACACACCCCAGGCCATCCAGCAAGGCACTGGTGGGGTTGAAGTGAACCCAGGTTCTCGCCTCCTTCTGCCACCACCTCTGTGGAATTTTATTTCCTTCTCATTTTCATTTGATGCCTGGCCTAAGATGATCAATCCCTGCCTAGACTTTGGAATTAGAATAATAAGGATCCAGGAGTCTTCTGATGACAGTGCCTATCGTTTAGAATGAAAGCGTGGCTCACTGTTTGGTGTGGAAACCTCTTAAGTCTTTCTAGCATGGGAGAGCCAAGCATTTCTTAAGCGAATTGCTCTTTGTTTGCTTTGTTCACATGCTTATTCTCTGTTAATTCTCCTGGTTCTCATCACTGTCAGCAAATACCTCGAGGCCTCTTTCATCACAAAGATTTAGATTCACATTGACATTTTCAAGTTTCATGTGGGTTGGAAAGAAAATGAGAGCCACTATAAAACCTTGCAATTTTTAAAAGTTGACTGCAAGGGGATTCATTTTATTTTATTTTATTTTTTTTACGGTACTGGGGATTGAACCTAGAGGCATTCTACCTCCGAGCTCCACCCCCAGCCCTATTTTTTATTCTTTATTTTGAAACAGGGTCTCACTAGGTTGTGGAGGGCCTCACTAAGTAGCTGAGGCTGGCAGCGAACCTGCGATCCTCCTGTCTCAGCTTCCCAAGTACTGGGATTACAAGCGTGCACCACCACGCCTGGCTGGGGATTCATTTTATGAAGGAAGATTCCCCAGAAGTTTTTGATCTTCAGGATCCCCTAGAAGCATATTCAGGAATCACTCACCATTCCTAGAGGGTTCTAAGAGGAACAACAAGTTTGAGTGTAGCGGCGCCATTTGTTGCGGATGGTGTTGATGTTGATTGATTCATTAGAAGTCTCTCACATGAATGACAATGGAGTCAACATGGCAAGATCTGAGAAGGCCGGGGAGAAGAGGCATCTCTTCTCTCTCACCTTCCTTCCATCAATGTCCCACTTTTATTGAGAGTTATAACCAAAACATAATTGATCATAGGAGATGGCAAAGCAGTGATGGGGTGAGTCAGGGAAAACCATCAAGGTAGTCACATATGAATCAGGGAAGGAAAGGGTAAACAAGGAAGATGTCAGGGTCTTTGCTTATGGGTCTCATGGTCCTTGGAAATTTGTCTGCGTGCAGAAATCTCTACTTGGGTGGGCAGTTTGTGCCCCTCCCAAGCCAGACCGAGGTGACCTCAAAGCTGATGACTAACAAGGCCCGCAACACTTGAGATTTGTATAATGTTAAAATTTGGTTCAAAGCAATTAAGAGCATCATTATTAGTATTATTAATATTTTGTGGTGCTGGGGAAGGAACCCAGGGCCTTGCACATGCTGGGCAAGTACACTACCAATGAGTTACATCCTCAGCCTCCAAGAGCATTATTATAATTATTGCTATTCTTCTTCTTCTTCTTCTTCTTCTTCTTCTTCTTCTTCTTATTATTATTATTCTTGGAACTGGAGAATTCATCCCAGGGGCATTCTACCTCTGGGCTATACCCCCAGCTCCCCCTTTAAAAAATTTTGGAATAGGGTCTTGCTAAATTGTTGAGGGTCTTGCTAAATTGCTGAGGCTGACCTCCAACCTTTTAAAGGTACTTTATCTGACTGATAGAACATTATCAAAATAAAATCTTTTAGTCTTTCATATTAGTATAGAGACTTTTTTGCATAGAATGATTTAGAGCAATTCATTCAAGTATTCTGTCCCTGGCTGTGACACCATCCATTGTTCATCTGTCTGTAGTGCTACACAAACACAATTACTGTCTGCTTTCTTTCCAAGACATTCCTAGATACTATGCTATGAGATTATTCTGTCTTAAATGTAAAGCTACATTGCTTAGTTTCTTCTCTACATGTGGATGACCTTCCTTGCTCCCTCCCTTCCTTCTGTCCTGAGAATTGAACCTAGGGGCATTCTACCTCCAGGCTACCCCCCTCCCAGCTATATTTTGTTTTTACTTTGAAATAGGGTCTCACTAAATTGCTGAGGACCTTGCTAAGTTGCTGATGCTGGCCTTGGACCTGCAATCCTCCTGTCTCAGCTTCCCAAGTACTGGGATTATAGACATGTGCCACCATGCCCAGCTTCTCCTTCTTTTCTTGGGGGAATGTATTCCTGGAAGAAGGTACCAGTCTCCTCACCAAGCCTTCATACCTGAGTGTCCCTCTAGTCCCTCTTGATCAAGGAGGCTTCTTCTTAGATATATAGTATTTTACACTGGTTCTGGGGTCAGAGCTGCCTAGTAGAATTTGCTGCAATGATTGAACTATGCTGCCCTGTTCGGTATGGTAGCTACTAGCCACATGTGGCTATTGAACACTTAAAACATGCTCAGCTAATTCTTTTTTTTTTTTTTTTGGCAGTACTGGGGATTGAACCCAGGGCCATTCTACCTCCGAGCTACACCCCCAGCCCTATTTTTTATTCTTTCTTTCTTTCTTTCTTTTTTTTGCGGTACCGGGGATGGAACCCAGGGGCATTCTACCTCCGAGCTACACCCCTGGTCCTATTTTTTATACTTTATTTTGAAACCGGGTCTCACAAAGTTGCAGAGGGCCTAAGTAGCTGAGGCTGGCTACGAACCCGGATCCTCCGGTCTCCACCTCCCAAGTACTAGGATTACAAGCGTACGCCACCACGCCCGGCTTATTCTTTATTTTTTTGAAACAGAGTCTCACTAAATTGCAGAGGGCCTTACTAAGTAGCTGAGGCTGGCGGTGAACCCAGATCCCCCGGTCTCAGCCTCCCAAGTACTGGGATTACAAGTGTGCGCCATCAGGCCTGGCTTATGCTCAGCTAGTTCTAATGAATTTAAATAGCCATGTGCTACCATTTTGTATAGCAGAACGTTAAATGGCAACCTCAGGAGAATAGAAATTTCTCATCAATCATCATTTCCTTATTACTTATAGTAGTAGCTTTGACTTTCCAGGGTAACAGGATTTTTTTTTTTTGTGGTACTGATGATTGAACCCAGGGGCATTCTACCTCTGAGCTACCCCCCATTTTTACTTTATTTTTATTTTGAAACAGGGTCTCGCTAGGTTGATGAGAGTCTCACTACTTGCTGAGGCTGTTCTTGAACCTGTGATCCTCCTGACTCAGCTTCTCAAGTACTGGGATTACAAGTTTGGGCCACCACTCCTGGCTGGAATTTGTGATTTTGAATTCCATATTAGATAAACATTTCATTGAAAGCTTTAATGTTATTTTACTTCCCCTTAAAAAAACATATTTTCTTATCTTCAGTTAGATAGTTTTTTTGTGGTACTGGGGATTGAACCCAGGGTCATTCTACCTCAGATCTACACCCTCAGCCCTATTTTATTTTATTTTGAAACAGGGTCTCACTAAGTTGATAAGAGTCTCATTACTTGCTGAGGCTGTCCTTGAACCTGTGATCCTCCTGTCTCAGCATCCCAAATACTGGGATTATAGGCATGTGCCACCTTGCCTGACTTGATAGATATTTTCAATAAAATTATTTTTCAAAATTGGAAATATCGCATACTAACCAGGCTCTGTACTATGGTAATTATGGTATTTGAGATATGCTCAAACTATGTACTTCCTAATCTGGAAATACAGTTTTTTTTTTTTTTTTTTGTGTGTGTGTGTGTGTACTGGGAATTTAACCCAGGGCATTCTACCTCTGAGCTACACTCTGAGCCATATTTTATTTTTATTTATTTTATTTATTTTTTGTGGTACTGGGGATTGAACCCAGGGGCATTCTACCTCTGAGCTACACCCCAGCCCTATTTTTATGTTTATTTTGAAACAGGATCTCACTAGGTTGGTGAGAGTCTCACTACTTGCTGAGGCTGTCCTCGAACCTGCGATCCTCCTGTTTCAGCCTCCTAAGTACTGGGATTACAGGTGTGTGCCACCATGCCCAGCTTTTATTTTTTATTTTGAGACAGGGTCTTTCTAAATTGCTGAGGGTGACTTTACACCTGTGATTCTTTCGTCTCAGTCTCCCAAGTATTGGGATTACTAGCATGTGCCACCATGCCCAGCATAAACATAGTTTTTTAGAGTTCTGATTGGGGGGAAGAAATTTGAAATCCTAGAAAACTTCTACCCACATATGAACTGTTGCCCATTTAACTCTTCCAAAGAAGAGGATTCCAGACATCTGGGAAGAGCTACTTTTGTGTTCCTACTACCTCTGGGAGAACTTGAATTGCACATATAGGGGCTTCTTACAACCCTTAACATGAACATAGCTTAATCCCCCCATGAGAATGTAACATACGCTCATCATAAAGGTTCACACAATACAGAAAAGTGTAAGGAAGAAAAATAGTTTTTGCTCTTGACACCTTGAGACATAATTATCATTAACAAGTCGAAAGGCCCTTCACCACACAGAGACTCTTCATCAGAAGTGATAAACTGCCATAGGCTGAAATATGAGTACGAGTTCCATGTGACTAGGAAAGCAGTTGTCCTTGCTAGTTCCCAGGAGCAGCCCACTGGGCCAGCATTGTGTGGGTTTGTTCCAAGGGACCCTTCCCTTGGGGAAGGAGAAGACCTTATAGGAAATGGCCCAAAGCCAGCTAAGAGAAAGAATGATGCCAGGTTAGCCTAAAGTCTGAGTGGTACTATGAAAATAGAATTAGGTCTGCAAAGGGCCTTCAAGAAGCAAGCAGAGCTGGGTGTGGTGGCACATGCCTGTAATCCCAGTACTTGGTAGGCTAAGACAGGAGGGTTGCAGGTTCGAAGCCATCCTCAATAACTTAGTGAGACCCTTAGCAAACTAGCAAGACCCTGTTTCAAAAAAACAAAAAATTTGAAAAAGGGCTGGGGTGCAGCTTGAAGGTAGTGAGATAGGAGCTTTTGATGGTGCCACAGTGTACCCACTAGGTGGAGGAGATTATGGGAAATCAGGCTAAAGAGGGTAAAATTGCTAAGCCAATCAGAACCAGCTGCATTATCCTTAAGATTATACAATCTGTATATGGACACTGTTTGAGGCTCAGACTTTGGACTCTAGTCCTCTGAGCCCTGCGGCAGAAATAAAGAAACACTCCTTTCCAACCTGATCTCCACATCGTCATCTCTTTGTGCCGAACCTTCTGCAACAGTAGAATGCCTCTGGGTTCAATCCCCAGTCACTCACACTCACACACACACACACACACACACACGCGCGCGCGCGCGCGCGCGCGCATTGGCTGACTTTGGGAAGGCACAATTCATCATGGCATTCAAACACTTTTGCCTAACTTCACTCTAACACTTCCCACAAGTAAGATTCCAGAACTCTTAGTAAATAAGATGTGCTTTGGAATTCCACCCCAAAAATGGATCATGAAAGTACTGGTGAGGAGATGTTAAATGATCATCTGAGCATGTAATGAGTTTCCTCATTCAAAGACAAGCCCTTTCAAGCAGTTCTCGTCTTTGTTTGCTTCCGTCTCATCATGATTGTTCTCATTTCAGATCATCCCTATTTCGTTGGTGTTCAGTTTCATCCTGAGTTTTCTTCGAGGCCAATGAAGCCTTCCCCTCCATACTTGGGGCTCTTACTGGCGGCAACTGGGAACCTGAATGCCTACCTGCAGCAGGGATGCAAACTGTCCTCCAGGTAACCAGCTTACTGCAATAACCTGGTAATGACCCAAGGTGTGCAGTTACTAACATCTTAGGTTTCTCTGAAAAAAATCTTATTTTGGTGCTAGGGATTGAACCCAGGGCATTCTACCTCAGAGCTACACCCCAGCCCTTTTTATTTTATTTTGAAACAGGGTCTCACTAGGTTGCTGGAGAGTCTTGCTAAGTTGCTGAGGCTGGCCTCGAACCCGCGATCCCCCTGTCTCAGCCTACCAAGTACTAGGATTACAGGCATGTGCCACCAACACCTGGCTCTCTGAAAATTTAATGGCATAACAGAATTATTTTATAGGGAAGGATCATTTTTTCCCTTAACAATTTTTTTCTCTTTATGAAAATAATTTTTTTGTTTGTGGTGCTAGGGATGGAACCCAGGGGCACTCTACCACTGAGCTATACCCCCAGACCTTTTTATTTTTCATTTTGAGATAGGGTCTTGCTAAGTTGCCCAGGCTGGCCTTGAACTTGCAATCCTCCTGCCACACCCTCCCTAGCAGTCTTTATGAAAATTTAATCACCTCGACAGCAATAATGTGCCAGCTTTCCAAATTATGTTAATATTGGGTATTATTTTAGAATTTTTGTGTGTTTTTAGTGCTGGGTATTAAACTCAGGGGCATTCTGCCTCCTAGTTACATCCCCAGCCCTATTTTATTTTTTATTTTGAAATAGGGTCTCGCTAAGTTGCTGAGGCTGGCCTCAATCCTGTGATCCTCCTGTCTCAGCCTCCCAAGTTTTCTGGGATTACAGACGTGTGCCACCATGCCTGGTTATTTTTGTCGTTTTGAGGAGTGAAGAATGAGGTTTTCTTTTGTTGATTCCTTGATGAATAAGTGTATGTGAATATTGTGTATATTTATTGGCTCTTTTTTATGAATAGCCTGTTTGTATTCTTTGCTGCTTTTTCCTTTTGCTATTGTATTCTTTTCTGTACTGACTGGCGAATCCTTTATACATAAGGAACATTTATCCTTTGTTTGATAATATTTTTTCAAAGAGATTTTGTTTTTCTTGTAGCTTGTTAATGGTGGTTTTTATTCTTCCTAAAGAGTTTTAGACAAGGTCTTTGTGTAGTCTTTATGTATGTTTTGTAAAAATGTATGTAGTCAAATCTTTTACTTTTCTGGATTCTGCCTTTAGTATCATGCCTAAAGTCTTTTTCTATGGAAAGATTATATAAGTAATAACCCAGATGTTTTCCTCTAGCACTTTTATGCTTTTTGATTTTATGGTTTAAATCTATAATCTATATAGACTATTTTTAGTGAAGGTGGGGATCTGACTCCCCCCTCGTCTCTGTCAATTATAAATTGAGTAATTTGGTTTGATTTCAGGGATTTCTATTTTGTTCAATTGATGATTTTATCTCTCATACCTGAAATATTTATTTTTGGTACTGGGGATTGAACCCAGGGGCATTCTACCTCTGAGCTACACCCTCAGCTCTTTTTATTTTTATTTTTTGTTTTTGAAACAGGGTCTCGCTAGATTGCTGAAAATCTTGCTAAGTTGCTGATGCTGGACTTGAACCTGCAAACTTCCTGTCTCAGCCTCCCAAGTACTGGGATTACAGGCATGTGCACCATGCCTGACTCATACCTTAACTTTTACTGTTGTTTTTGCTTTCAGAGCATTATTGTAAATTAAGACTTTACCTACCCTACTCCCATTGTTATTTAATTTTTTTGTGGTACTGGGGATTGAACCCTGGGGCATTCTACCTCTGAGGTGCACCCCAGCTCTTTTTATTTTTTAATTTTGAAACAGAGTCTTGCTATGTTACCATGTACCGGCCTTGAACCTGTGATCCTTCTGTCTCAGCCTCCCAAGTACTGGGATCACAGGTGCATAGAACTGCACCCAGCTTATTATTTAGATTTTTTAAAAATGTATTTTGCTGTTCATCCAGGTGAACTGAACAATGATTGCTAAGATCAGGTTCAAGCAAAAAAATCCTTAGGGATTTTCATTAAAATTTCATTGCATTTAAATATGTGCACGGGGAGAATTTGTATCTTTACTCCTTCTCACCTAAGGACATTGAATGCAGAAAGTTGGAAAGTAAAAGCAACTAAGCAAAATATCAGAGACATAGGAAGGGGTAATTACCACAATAATGATATATGTTGTTCGGAAGATTTCCATTTCTGAGCCTCATCCTAGCAAACAGCTCTTGAGGTATTACAGTTGAGGGCTGCCTGGATCTTTGGGGCGTATATGTGAGATTGTGTTACACAAGCCCGCTTATTAGTGCCATCACTTGCCAGGAGGAACTCACAGCTCTTTTTAGCATTTCCTTAACCCACATATTCATATGGGAACAGCTTTACATATCTTGCATGCAGGACACCTTATTGAATTAATGATTGCTACTTGCAATCTTGAACCAGTACATTGACTTTCAGATTGTGCCCACAGAGCTGGGGTCTGGGCTGCCTGGAGGCGCAGGCTGTAGGTGCTCCGGGCTCTTCCCTGCTTCAGCTGAGTGGCCTCACAGTATCCGGCTTCTGTGCTACCATTCTGCATAAGGGATTTCATATGAAGAAGGAATTCCTGTGTTCTCAGGCTGCACAGCTTATGCAGCAGATTGAAAATTCCAACGCGGCCCCATGTGTGCTGTGACCCTTGACAGACACCTTACGGTCTCTATTATTCTAGGTTCTTGTACGTGAAGTGGGGGAGGGGGAGTGGAGCAATTAGGTGGCTGGGGGAAATCATTCACTCATAACCATCTGGCTGTTTGCAAGCATCAACTAATATGTGAATGTTGTCTGGCTTGTGTGGCCTGCTTATTCCCTCGTGGAGGAGGCTGCTGGTCTCAGGATGAAGCTGCCCAGCAGCTTCGGGGAAGACCGACTACTTGCTAGTGACTCCTGAGCCAGACACAGTATGTCCTGGAGAGAAGGAAAGGCCTTTTAACAAAACTCGGATGCTGATATTGGAATTCCAGCTAACTAGCAGGCTTCCTTGGTTGTGAGAGAATTCCTATGTATCAGCCACAAACGAGCACCTTCTGTTTTGTTTTGTTTTTGGTACTGGGGATTGAACCCAGGAGCATTCTACCTCTGAGCTACACCCCCAGCCCTTTTTTATTTGGAAACAGGGTCTCGCAGCCAGGCGTGGTGGCGCATGCTTGTAATCCCAGTACTTGGGAGGCTGAGACAGGAGGATCACAGGTTCGCGGCCAGCCTCATTTACTTAG
>PVJS01061954.1:0-10858 GCA_004027185.1 Glis glis | reverse complement strand
GGTCTCCGCCTCCCAAAGTACTGGGATTACAAGCGTGCGCCACCACGCCCGGCTTGCTGCTGTTGTTTTTAAATCTGGCAATGTCTGTCTTTGAGTCAGTGTTCCTAGACCTTTAAAATAGTAATCAAAAGAAAGTTGCTTGAGGGAAAAAAGAAAACCAGGGTGGCTATTAATCAAGCAAAGTAGACGTCAGGTCAAGGAAAATGCCAGGGATAAAACTCTGATGAACCACCTGGATCCTCCTTCAGGAATGGATCAATTCACCAAGAAGACATACGAATCCTAAATTAACAGTGCCAGGTAAAATACAAATATTGCATGAAAATTATACTGAAATTTTATTTAAATTTTGAATTTTATCAACAATCTAAATTTGACTGGGCATCTTTGTTTCACTTTGTTTTGTTTTTGGCAAATCTGACAATCCTAACTGGATATTCCTTTAACAACTCCAGACTATCTGAGACAAACAAAAAACAGACAAAACAGAAGACAAAGGAGAAATGGGCAAATCCAAAATTATGCTAGGAAGCTTCACACTCCTGTCAGTAATTGATAGAACAAATATGCAAAAAGTAATCAAGAATATAGAACTGATGGACACCATCAACCAACTTGACGTAAGTGACATTTATAGAATGTTCCACCCAACAACAGCAATATACACATTGTTTTTAAATACACATGAAACATTAGCTGAGATAGGTCATATACCGGGTCAGAAAAAAGCCTCAACAAATTTAAAAGAATCAAATCCATAGAGAGTATGATCTCTGATGTTAAAGGAATTAAAATAAAAATTAGTAGCAGAAAGAAAATTAGGAAGTCTCCAAATACTTGGATATTAAACAACATACTCTATTTAAGCTCTGAGTAAAGAGAAAGTATCAGGGAAAATTAAAAAATATTTGAACTAATCAAAACTAAAAATACAACATATCAAAACATGTGTACTATAACTAACACAATGCTTAGAGACTTATCACAATGTGTTTATAATAGAAAAGGAAAAAGGTTTCAAATCACACATCTAAGATTCCACCTTAAAAAGCAAAACAGAAGAGCAAAAATAAGGCCGGGCGTAGTGGCGCACGCTTGTAATCCCAGTACTTTGGGAGGCTGAGACCGGAGGATCCGGGTTCGCGACCAGCCTCAGCTCTCTCTCTCTCTCTCCCTGTCTGTCTGTCTCTCTCTCCTTAGTGAGGCCTCCGCAACTTCGTGAGACCCAGTTTCAAAATAAAGTATAAAAAATAGGGCCAGGGGTGTAGCGCGGAGGTAGAACGCCCCTGCGTTCAATCCCCGGTACCGCAAAAAAAAAAAAAAAAAAAAAAAGAAGAGCAAAAATAAATTCAAGCAAGCAGAAGGAAATAATAAAGAAGAAAAATGAATGAACTTGTAAAAAGAAAAATCAATGAAACTAACTAAATGAAATTGATAAATCCCTAGTCATACAGACAATGAAGAAAGGATATACTAATTAACAACATTAAGAATGAAAGAGGGAATATGTAATCATTTCTTCTTTGCATTAAAAGGATGAAAGGGAATGCTACAAACAACTGTTTGTACACAAATTTGGCAACTTAGATTAAATAGACCAATTCCTTGAATGATATCCACTACCAAAATTCACCTAAGATGGAAAAGATAACCCAAAACATTCTAAAACTATTAAAATAAATTAATGTTTAAAACTTTCAGAAAAAAATCCAGGTCTAGATGGTTTCACTAGGGCTCTACTAAACACTTGATGAAATAACGTAAATTATTCATAATTTCTAACAGAAAGGAAAGAAACACTTCCCAATTCATCTTATGAGGCTAGTTGAAACCAAAATCAAAGATATCAAATAGTAAAAATAGTACAAGAAAATTATAGGCCATTTCCCTCATGAATATAAATGCAAAAATTCTCAACAAAACTTTAGCAAATTGAACTAAGCCATATGTCAAAATAATAGTAATAATAATACACCATGATAGAATTGGATTTATTCAGGGAATGCAAGGTTGGTTCAGTATTCTAAAATCAGTCAATGTAGTGCACCATATTAACAGACAAAGAAGTAAAACCACATTATCACATCAACTGATCCAGAAAAACTTTTGACAAAATTCAATACATATTATGAAAACTCTCAGGAAACCTGGAATAGAATGAAACTTCGTTAACCTGATACAGGATATATATTTTAAAACTACAACTAACATTATACTGAATTGAGAAAGACCAAATGCTTTCGCCTTGTGTTAGAGTTCTCCAGAGAAGCAAACCAAGAGGAGATTATATATATATGAACACACATACATACATATATATGAACACACACACACACACACACACACACACACACATCCCTCCACTATTTCTCCAGGAACACTGAAAGCGAACAATTGGTGTCCCAGCTCAAGCAGTCAGGCAGAGAGAGAGCATATTCAACCTCCCTTGGCCTTTTTGTTCTATTCAGGCCCTCAATGGATTGGATGACATGTATACACACTATGGGAGCACCCTGTTACACTCAGTCCACCAATTCAAATGTTCATCTCTTCCAGAAACACTTTCATGCACACACTCAGATGTTTAATCAGCAATCTGGGCCTCCCATGGCCCAGCCAAGTTGACACATAAAAATAACCATCATACCTCTGAAGACTGGGAACAAAGTAAAGATGTCTGTTTATACGACTCCCGTTAGACATTGTGCTGAAAGTTCTTACCAGTACAATGACAAGAAAAATAAAAGACATGCAAATGGGAAAGGAAGAAACAGACTGTCTCTATTCACAGATGACCTGATTGCTACATAGAAAGTCAGTAGTTAAAACAACAACAACAAGAGCCAGGCATGGTGGCGCACTCTTGTAATCCCAGTTCTTTGGAAGGAGGAGACTGGAGGATCCGGGTTCACGGCCAGCCTCAGCTCTCTCTCTCTCTCTCTCTCTCTCTCCACCTAGTGAGGCCCTCCGCAACTTCATGAGACCTGGTTTCAAAATAAAGTATAAAAAAATAGGGCCGGGGGTGTAGCACGGAGGTAGAACGCCCCTGGGTTCAATCCCCAGTACTGCAAAAAAAAAAAAAAACAACAAGAACAACAAAAAAAAAACAAAACTAAAAAATGAATAGAGGAATGTCTCAGTATACGAGATCACACCCCAAAATCAATTTTATTTCAGTATACAGGTGATGAACAATTATTGAGAACTGGAATGTTAAAAAATCCCATTTGCCATAATCCTAAAAATGAAATACTTCTGTATAAGTATAACTGAAAACCACAAGATTCTGATGAAAGAAATTAAAGAATAATGAAGTCACAGCATGTATATGGATTAGAATATTCAAATTGTTCTACAGACTTAATACAATTGCAACAACATCCCAGAAGCATTTTTGTCACAGACAAGCTGATTCTAGGTTTTATATGAAAAGGCTAAAGAAAGAACTAAAACAGTCAAAATACTTTTGGAGAAAAAAAAGAGTAAATTTGGACAAATCACACTACCCAACTGTCTCAGTCAGCGTTGTCATTGCTATAATCCAAAAGATCTGACCACACAACTTAGAGGAAGGAAGATTTATTTGCTCACAGTTTCCTGGAGATTCGGGTTCAGGCCATGTGAGGCCGGGGTCTATGGATCTCAGAGCATGGTGGCGGGAAGCAGAGAGAGGGAGAGCATACAGGTTCTGCTTCTCACATCAGAGAGGCTGGAAGCAGAGAAACCAAGTAGAGGAGAGAACCTGATGTAATCCCCAAGACCACACCCCCCAAGGACCCCTCCTAAGCAACCAAGCTCAGCTTCCACTATTGCAACCTTGTTTCCGTGAGGCCTAGGGGGCATTCTAAATCCAAACCATTATACCAACTGTAAGCTTTAGTGTAAGTCATCAGGACTATGTGGTAATGATGCGAAGATAGACATATAGATAAACTGAACAGAATAGAGAACACAGAAATGTAGCTAGCTGGTTTTTGAGAAAGATGCAAAGGTAATTCAATAGTAAAAGGATGGTCTTTAGAGCAATTGATGTTGGAACATCTGGACATCCACATGTTTAAAAAAAAGGACTTTAGCCTATCATTTACTCCTTATTAAAAATAACTCAAAATAGCATATGTAAATGTAAAATTATAAAGCACTTAAAGAAATACTTGGGGGAAAAATCTTATGACTCCAAAAGTATGGCCCATTTAAAAAAACAGATCAATTGGGCTTTAGCAGAAATTCAAAATTTTGCTCTGCAAAGACCCTGTTAAGACAATGAAAAGACCAGCTACAGGCTGGAGAAGATATTTTAAAATATATAACCAACAAAGGACCTATATTCAGAATATATGAATAACTCTCAAAACTCAAAAGTAAGATTATAAACAGAATTTTTAAATGGGTATAAAAGATACTTTAATAAAGGAAATATATGGATGACAAATAGGCACATGAAAGTATCTTCACCATCATTAAAAAAATTCAAATTAAAGCCATATGAAATTCTATTACTCAGCTATTAAAATGGCTAAAAGATACTGACAGTGCCAAGTGCTTTTTTCACAGAAAGTGGAGCTCTGATGAATTACTAACGGAGGTGTGAAGCGATACACCTGGAAAACAGCTTGCTGTTTCTTATAGAACTGAACACATTTACTGCGGCCTGGAAATACCAATCCAATGTATTTCGCCTAGAGAAATGAAAATGTGCGTTCATATGAAAATCTGTTTACATGAATGTTAATATCAGCTCCGTTCCTGGCATCAGCCCAAATGCCTCCCCATGGGTGAATAGATAGAAATTGCGGTGCATCCATATCATAGGATATTACTCAGCAAAAAAAAAAAAAGACATGATATACTGAAATACACAACTGAGATGAATCTCAAAGTCATCATGTTAACTTAAAAAAAATCCCCAAGGTCATATTCTGTATTGTTCCGTTTATATGACACTCAGGAAAAAGCAAAACTTTAGGGATGGAGAAGAGATTGGTATTTGCCAGGGTTTAGAGGTGGAGGAAAGGATAGCATGGGGGAGTTTTATGGGATGAAGAAACTGTTGTGTATCCCGATTGTGATGATAATTCCACGTATCCATACATTTAGCATGTGCATATTATATTCAATTTATTTGGGAAATAAAATTTAAATACCTTGCCCAGTATTTGTCTATAACAAAATACCTGAAGCAGGCTAATTTGTAAACAAAAGAGGTTCCTTTGCTCATTGGTTCTGGAGGTCCAAGGTTGAGAGGCTGCATCTGGTAATGGTCTCTTTGCTGGCACAGTCCTAGGGATATGCAGGGCATCACATAGCAAGAGACAGGACGGATGTGTGTATGTATGTACATGTGTCTTCTGGTTTTTCTCCCTCTTCTTATAAAGCCACCAGGATCCAATCACGGGGGCTCCCCGCTAATGACCTTAACTAATCCTAATCCCTTCCCAAAAGTCCCACCTGTAACACCATAGTCAGATTAAGTTTTCACCTTCTTAGTAACCTCATGATAGGGATTAAATTTCAACACATGAGCCCTTGGGAGACACACTGGAACCATATCCAACCATAGTGTGCCTTCTTGCACACATTGCTTTTTCAAAGTGCTGAAAAATAACAGACAAGACACAAGAAAATAAATCATCCCCATACACTGTGTTGTTTTGTATGGCGAGATGCTGTGGGAATACATGCCGGAGACCACAGCTCCACATTGAGCATGGGTTGACAGAGAGCGTGTCTTGGAGGAAGCGATTGGAAAACTGTGCAGCAGTTTTCTAGTTTGGAAAAGCAAGTGGGTTGAACATCCCAAGGAAATCAAGATGAGGAAACTGAGGCTTGGAGATGCTGAAAAGCTTGCCCAAGTTTCTAAAATCCTGAAACTATTCTAAATTTAAAAATGTATTCAAGAAAACAAAAAGGAGCGATGACTCAGAGAAAGGAATCAAAAGTCTATGGACAAGAATCATGAAGAATTATTTCCAGGCCTCAATATTTGGTCAAGGAATATTTGACATGTGCCCAGCTGGATTTCAGAATTGCTATTTCTGAAGTCCCAGTGACTTCTTTATGTCTCTCCTTTCCCCTTCCTGAACAGGAAGGTCTATTTAGCAGCTAGCATACCTCTGTCCCATCATTGCACTCTGGGTGTGGGCAGCAAGTGGGAATTTGACTCTTTCATAAGTGACAAGAAGCTGCGGTCAAGGGAATGTATGTAAGGAATAATACCTAAGGAGCCTCGCCTTCTCCTGGACCTCATTCAGAGAACACGATTCTGAATTTCAAGCGGATGCTTTAAGAGATGAAAGTCTCGGGGTCCTGGAGAAGGAATGAATGTGTACGGCACGTGGGAATCATGTGAATACTTAGAGACCAGAGGGCAGAGCGTGGTAGTCAGCCTCTGAGGTGGCTCCCATGAGTCAGCCTATGAGGTGACTCATATTCTATTACTCAGCCTCTTGTACAGTCCTCTCTGACATCATAGCAACATTGATCTATGCAACCAACACTCTGCAGAAATGACAGTATGCCCCTCTGAGACCAGCTTATAAAAGCTGCGGCTTCCATCTTGGCCACCGTCTTGCTTGCTAGGAGGAAGTCAGTTGTTATTCCCATGAGCAGCCTGTGGAGAGTCCAACATGACAAGAAACTGAAGCCTCCAGCCAACAGCCACGTTCGTGATCTGGGAGGTGGGACTCCAGACTCTCAGGTGACACACTCTGAGCTGACATCTTTTTTTTGTGTGTGTGGTACCGGGGATTGAACCCAGGGGCGTTCTACCTACACGCTACACCCCCAGCCCTATTTTTTATACTTTATTTTGAAACCGGGTCTCACGAAGTTGCGGAGGGCCTCACTAAGTAGAGAGAGAGAGAGCTGAGGCTGGCCGCGAACCCAGATCCTCTGGTCTCCGCCTCCCAAAGTACTGGGATTACAAGCGTGCGCCACCACGCCCAGCTGAGCTGACATCTTAACTGCGGCATTGTCAGAGATCCTGAGTCCTAATGCCCCGTTCACTCACTCGGGGTTTCCTGGCCACTGAAACCATGAGACAATACATGCTCGTCGTTTCCAGAGGCTAAGTTTAGGGCTGTTCATTACACAGAAACAGATAACTGAAACACCCCCTATGACAATCCAAAATCAGCTTTGTGCGAGCATCCCTGAAACCAGAGGGGTTTCAGTGCAAGGAAGTGAAGGAAGCTGAGTCAGTAATGAATTAGCTGGGAGCTGATAAGGAGGCTTGTACAGATACACTTAGAGCCAGGCTCCCAGGGAACCGTGGATAAGGATCCATCGGCCCGAAGAATCGCAACACACGCCCATATACGTCAGGACCCAGAGATTCAAAACTCTCTTCCAGACCAAAATGGTCAGATGGAAGGCATCAAGTAGTTACACGTAAATAAATGGATACCTGTCCAGTTCTCAAGTTCAAGGCTAATTTAAGGCAGCAATAAGTCTTTGAGAATGGGATCTTTGTCACCGTCAGATCAGGAATAGAATTCAATTCAATCCAACAAATATCTGGTGGCCACTGCTGCAGAGGAATGGACTGAGGCTCTACGACAGAAACTGGGGTGTTAGTGGTGTTGCTACGGAGCATTTAATCACCACAGGATGCCCTCGCTGATCAGGAAAGCCAGGGCCTGGGCACATCCGCTAGATTGTTATAGTCAGATTGAAAAGACAGAGGTAGGACAGAAAGACAACAGAAAATGGGCGAAGTGGGAATTCAGAGGGGGACCTCAGGGGGGAAATAAAGGGGAAAGAGAGAGAGAAAGAGTGAGTGAGTGAGAGAGAGAGAGAGAGAGAGAGAGAGAGAGAGATTCCCTCAATGAAGATGTAGTGACAGGAAAACTGTCAAGATCTTTAAAATAGTGTTTAGGTTGACTCCTGTGTTTCCAAAAGAGAACAGTAATAGCCACCAATAGTCATCACTACCATCGTCATCACCATCATCATCAAACACGTTAAGTATTCACCTCTGTGAATACTAAATGGCTTTCGAGGCTTCATTTATTTAATCCTCACAATAAGCCTATGAGATGGCTGCTATTATTTTCCTCATTTAAAAATCACCGAGGCATAGAAGGTAAGTAGATTGCCTCAAGTCACAGAGCTGCTGCGTGGCAATGCTAGGACCCACATCCAGGCACTCGCACCCCAACCTAGCCTGTGCTGCCTCTCAGAGTCGGTGGGGACCACTGGCCCGTGTCCTTGACCTCTTAGCCAGCAAAGCAGGAGCGCATGTTTTCACTAGAAAAAAGACAAAAGTAAAAGAGTAAAACAGGAATTGAAAGCCCTGGATCTGCTTTTTAACTCAGGAATCCTGGGTCAAATAAGGATGAAGCCCCCATTTAAAAATGCCTCTGAGGTCAGCCATGCATAGGTGACTGCCACGGTGTAGCCCCCTCTCGCTAGCTCCTTCCTAGAGCCCAGCAAGACTCTTAGAGCGCACCCTTTGCTTAGACCTTGCAGGAGGCCTGCCGATTGCACCTCATCAGAACCCCAGGCTCACCAAGCTGCTGCAGATGGCAGCTTTCAGACAACTTCAAAATGGAAGAACCTAGCCGGGCGTGGTGGCACACGCTTGTAATCCCAGTACTTTGGGAGGCGGAGACCGGAGGATCCGGGTTCGCGGCCAGCCTCAGCTCTCTCTCTCTCTCTCTCTCTCTCTCTCTCTCTCTATTTAGCGAGGCCCTCCACAACTTCGTGAGACCCGGTTTCAAAATAAAGTATAAAAATAGGGCCGGGGGTGTAGCGCAGAGGTAGAACGCTCCTGGCTTCAATCCCCAATACCGCAAAAAAAAAAGATGCATGTGCATATAACAATATATTTTAGCCTTGTAGCCCTACATCTCCAGGACCCACAATGAGTGGAAGGAAATATCTACTCTCCTCTTACATGAACTGGTGTCCTTAGACTTATGGAGGGCTGAGGAGACCAGACACAGGCATGTCAAGTGAAGCATGGTTGCAGAGATGGAGCCATGCTCAATGGAGCCATGCTCAAGAAAGGAGATGGAAAGAACGGACTAACTAAACACCGCGGCATGGGACCCACCAACTTGCACTCAGCATGTGGAGAAGCAGCGCATTCGCAGTAATGATGTGGACCACCTGCCCCGGGGCACTTGACACCACTCCAGGAACCCAGCATCAAACAGCTTGTCAGCTCCACCAGCGCTGAGGCTGCCTATATGGAGACCGCCATGAAATGAGAGCAGGATACCTACCAGCTCAGAACAGCTACTCTGCACATTGCGACCCAAGTCTATAGAGCACCAGCTTGGCTAGCACAGCAACGGACGAAGGCCAAGAGTGACCAGCAGACTCGTGGCAGATGCCTGGGCACTCCCAGGCACACTCAGGGTCTGAGCTCAGTAACACTAAGTATAAACGATCACAAATGTGAATTGACTGGATATCAACCGCAGCACACGCCTGGTACCGGCAACTACTTGATAAGCACGTGTTGACAAAATGATTGAATTCTATCTATGGGCAGGTACTTTGTCTAATCTACACTGTATCCACTGCTAAAAACATACCTGGCCAAAAAAAAAAAAAAAATGGTGCACAATTATTTGCTGAATGAATAAAAGTTGAGTTTGGGCTTTTCTAGTTCCTTTTATTGTTTACTATAAACATGATTTATGAAGTGAAGACACTTTTTAAAGATGTAAGTAAATTAACAAATCAGGGGAAAAGCCTTTGTCCTATTTCCTGATTTATGTTTGAAAACATGTGATCGTTCTCCCTAATGTCATACTTGTGATCCATTTCCTTTGAACCCACAGTTGCCATTATCGCCGAGTACAGGAGCTTATAAATTAGACCAGCTTTCCGTGGATAGCAGTGCTGACGATGTTTGAATATCTATTTAATAGCAACTAGTGCTGGCGTTTTCTTAATGCGGTTTCTCTTGTAATTCTGACAGCTTTATGAATGCTCCAGTAACTTTCAACTAAATCATCACAGAGTTTCAATTTCCATCTTTAAGCCCTGCAGATAGATCCGTAACCATATTATGCTAATAAATAACTGCATCTCAGGTGGATGGTGGAAAATGATCTAAACAAATGTGCGAGGTAATAATGCAGGTTCTTAAGCCTGAGCCAGCCCTCATTCACTATTTCCCCTTCAGTGATCAAAGGCATATTAGCCAATTAAAAACAAAATTGGTAAATGGTGCTGACATGATTTCATTCTTGCTGTTTACTCTAGAAAGGAGAACATTTCCAGCGAGTCAGCGCTCACCCTGCAATTTCCTTACCACCATCGTAAACGCTGCAGGAGAGGGGCAGGAACACGTGGCCAGCTGTTTCCCAGCTAGTGAAAGAGAACAGGAGCTCTCTGCAGGTATTGTTTAGGGAGCCGACTGTACATTTATGGCCCTGGTTAATATTCCCATTAATAATTTTTTAAAAAGGTGCTCTGACCTGTAAGGGGTGACTCTAAATACTTAGATGTATATTACTGAGTTGTTTTTCATTTGTTTTAGGAATACTTGTTTTAAAACATAGTTTTTTTTTATTCCATGATACCAGTATTTCAGAGTTTTCAGAGTTTCAAATGTCCAACCGGATCCTTCAAAGTTTCTATTTTTAAAAGGAAAAGAAATCCATGTGCAGTAGTAGCACATACACCCAGTACTTGGGAGGCTGAGACAGGAGGATTGCAGGTTTGAGGCCAGCTTCAGCAACTTAGTGAGGCCCTTAGCAATCTAGCAAGACCCTGTTTTAAAATAAGAAATAAGCTGGGCGTGGTGGTGCACGCTTGTAATCCCAGTTCATGGGAGGCTGAGACAGGAGGATCCGGGTTTGCAGCCAGCCTCAGCTACTTAGTGAGGCCCTGTTTCAAAATA
>PVJS01061953.1:0-10860 GCA_004027185.1 Glis glis | reverse complement strand
CTCTTCAACAAATGGTGCTGGCAAAACTGGCTAACCATATGCAGAAAAATAGAAATAAACCCCACTTTCTCACATGAGGTTTTTTGGTGAACACTCCAGACCTGAATCACAAGACCAAAGGAATGGCAAGGGGAAGAGGGAAAGGCATGCTAAAAAGGAGATATAGCCAGGGCAAAGCTGTGGACCAAGGGTTAGACGAATCTCCCAGAGTCTTGTTTTATTTGTGATGTTAAACAGGATGAATACTTTCCTCATTAGGTCATTTAGAACAAAAACACTAACATACATGTTTGTGTGTGAGAATTGTACATCTGCATGTTCAGAGATATACACAAAGAAGGAGGTAGGGCCAAGTAGTAGCTGCAACTACACTCCTAGTTATACACCCAAGAGAAATGAAAATATATTTCTACACAAAAATTTGTACACAGGTGTTCATAGCATCATTATTTATAATAGCCAAAAAGTGGAAACAACTCAAAATGTCCATCAACTGATGAATGAATAAATAAAATGTGGTATACTTATACAATGCAACATTATTTGGCAATAAAAATAAATGAAGAATTAGGCACCATGGAGCACTCTTGAAATCCCATCTAATTGGAAGGCTGAAGCAAGAGGATCACAAATTTGAGGACAGCCTAGACAGCTTAGTGAGACTGTCTCAAAATAAAGTAATAAAATAAAAGGGCTGATGATATACCTCAGGGGTAGAGTGCTTGCCTACCATGTGTGAGACCCTGGGTTCAATCCCCAGACACACACACACACACACACACACACACACACCCCACACATACACACACACCACAAATGAAGTATTGATACATACTACAATATGAATGAATGCTGAAATGTTATGTTAAATAAAAGAAGCTGATAACAACAGGACACATATTGTAATATTGTTCAATCTATAACACCAGAAAAAAAGGTTCTGAAAAAAATAGTTGATTGTGGTGGTGATTGTGCATCTCCCTGAATAGAGAAAAACCATTGAATTATACACTGCAATTATAAATGTCTGCATTGTATGGTATGTAAATTACATCTCAATAAGGCTTTTTTTTGGTACTGGGGATTGAACCCAGAGGCATTCTACCTCTGAGCTCTTACCCTCCCCCCTGACTTTTTTATTTATTAAGCAATAGGATCTAGCTAAATTGTTGAGGGTCTCACTAAGTTGCTGAGGCTGACCTTGAACCTATGATCCTCCTATCTCAGCCTCCCAAGTACTGGTATTACAGGTATGTACCACAATGCCTGGCAAGGCTTTTTTTTCCCAAGTGGTAGATAATACTTGTATAGCACAGTTCTAAATGTTAACTTATTTAATTGTTTCAGTACCCAGTGAGATAGGTACCATGTCAAGAAGTAAAGCCCGAGCCCACTAATGCACTCTGGCAGTCCCCAGAGGAGATGGCCCATGGCCATCAGGGGGTAGGGCTGTGAGGGAGCCCTAGGGCTAGCTGTGGCACATACACACTTGATTTCTACCCTTCACTGTCAAAGCTTGGAGGCTCTTAAAAGCTTCAGTTTTAGATTTATTTCTTATTTGGAAACAGGGCCTCCTTAGGTTGATGAGAGTCTCACTACTTGCTGAGGCTGTCCTCGAACCCGTGGTCCTCCTGTCTTAGCCTCCTGGTTTCAGATCTTAGCCGGGTGGCTTACCAGCCAAATGGTCGTGGGCAAGCTACTCAATGCAATTTTCTCATTTATTCAATGGAGATAATAATAATGCATGGTTCAGAAGCTTGGTGCGGTCTCTCTCTTATGTAGTGCTGTCACTACATAAGAACTATTTTTTTTTTGCGGCCCTGGTGATTGAACCCAGGGGCATTCTACCTCTGGGCTACACCCCCAGCCCTATTTTTTATTCTTTATTTTGAAACAGGGTCTCACTAAGTTGCAGAGGGTCTCACTAAGTAGCTGAGGCTGGCTGCGAACCCGGATCCTCCGGTCTCAGCCTCCCAAGTACTGGGATTATAAGCGTGTGCCACCACGCCCGGCTCAGTACATAAGAACTAGAAAGCACCATACAAACCAAAGCAGCAGGCGGCCGAACACTGGGGTGATGCAGAGCCCGCTCATTACTTCTGCAAGGGTGGAATTCTGTTTTTCGTGTGGAAACAGCCTAGTAAGCAAGTGGTCTGGCATGCTGCCTTTTACATAACATAACTTAATGTTTTAAATGATGATAAAAATATTTGCCACATGCACTAAGCATTGGAGGTGTTGAGGATTTGCTCTTCGTTATATGAAAATAAGCAAAGTGTGGGATGGAGAAAGAAATGTGTCACTTCCCCAGTGCTGGCCTGCAAGGGCAGAGTGACCTTCCACAGGAAGAAAAATGCCAGTAATTTTCACACTAATCTAATTTTAAATTTCTGGACTTTTTAAAAAAATTTAATCATGTAGAGACATACTTATTCTTGGAAAGGAAAAGAAAAAACCCAGCAACAGTGATAAATGAAGTCATGCTAAGTCTCACTGGCAAACGCACCCCGCACTGCACCACAGAGCTCATTTGCAAGGTAGGGAAGCAACTCAAAGTCCACTGAGGTTCTCTGAGTGCCCAGAATGTTTCTCTAAGCACAGTTTGTGACCAGAATTATTATTTTTTAAATTTTGGCAATGGCACAGTTGGCTATGGTGTGATGCAGTCCATTCTTTAATCTTCTATTACTTTCCTCCTGGCTCTTAGTGAACCCGCTCTGAGATTTCTACAGTGGGAAGCACACCGCCCTTCGTTCTGTTGTTCAGGTCACCTTTGATTCCTCCTTTCCTCCCCCACGGACAGTCAGTGGGTACCTTTGGCAGGCTTCCTCCAAACGTATCTTTAATCTTTTCACTTTTTGCTTCTTAGCCACTACTAAACTAAGCTCGGGCCTGGACTACTGCAGTAGTTTTCTACATTATTCCTTCGGCTTCTACCCTGCTTCCCTACAGCTAATTCTTCAGAGCAACCAGAAGAATCTTTATTAAAAAGTTGAATCAGGTCAATCTCCTGCCTAAAAGTACACTTGAATATAAAAAAAGATGTTAAACATCATTAATCATCAGGGAAGGTAAAATTAAAGCTACAATGATCTATTACTAAACACCCACAGAACGGCTAACATCGAGAAAACTAAAGACCAACAGTATCAAATGTTGGTGAGGATGGAAAGGAACTAGAACTTTTATACACTGCTAGTGGAAGGGAATATATGCTGAGTTTGGAAAAATACTTGGCAATAGCTAATAAAGCTAAATACATGCTTATTCTATAACCTAGGAATTCCACTGCTGGGTATATACCCAGTGCCTGTGTCCACCAAAAGATGCTGAAGCCTATTTACACTGAGGGCTGGGGGTGTAGGTCAGTGGTAGGATGTGTGCTTAGCATGGGTGAGGCTCTGGCTTCAATCTCCAGCGCAACAACAATGACAACAACAGAAGGAGGAGGAGGAGGAGGAGGAGGGGGAGGAGGAGGAGAGGAAGGAAGGATATTCACACTAGCTTTATCTATAATAAAGATTGACAACAATCTAAATCTCTGTCAATGGTACAATAGATACAACAAAATACTACAAGCAATAATAAAGAATGAACTACCACAGATGTAAAAACATGAATGAATCTCCAAGATTAGGCTGATATAAGTACTGCATGGCTCTATTTATAAATGTTCAAGCACAGGGAAAACTAATTGATGGTGGTGGAGGGCCAAATCCTGGGTCTTTACCTTTGCTAAGGACTGGGTACAATGTGGTTAGATGGGGAAGGGGCATGATGGGCATTCTGAGGTTTGGAAATGTTCTATATCTTAAACAGGGCTGAGTGGTTGTTTCATGAATAGTGGGTGTGCACGTGTGTGGTTGTCACATTGTACACTTTTGTGCACATTACAATATGAATGTCTTTTTAAAGTTAAAAAAGTCAAGGGCGTCCCATGTACTTGCAGGAGAGCCTCACATCCCATCAGGGCTGGCTCTCGCCTGCCTTTCCTTGTCTCACACTTGCTTCCTCCTTGTTCTTTATGTTCTTGCCACACAGGCCTGCCCTCCTAGCCTCGGGCACACATGCCACTCCCTATCCAGTACCCCTTTTTACTTCCTTCAAAGCTCCTACCATCAACTGAAATGATCTTATTTGATTCCTTAGTTACTTCCTGATTTCCCCCTTCAGAATATGTGGCTGGTGGGAGTAGGGTCCTTGTCTGTTTTATTTACTCTTCTCCCCAGCACCCAGGATTGGACAACAGTAGGATTCAGATATTTGTTCTGTAAGTTCATAACTTACAAACTTGTTGAAAATGAAAACAAATTAGAGGAACCTGACAACCCAAAAAATGACAGAAAAGGAGGGGGAGAACAAACTTCACCCGGGCGTGGGGTTCAATCCCCGATGCCACAAAAAAAAAAGAAAAAAAGAAAAAAAGAAAAGAACAAACTTTATAAATAGGGAATATACAATGTCAGCATTATTAGATTCCTAATCACTGTGAAAAATAAATGTTTATTTAAACTCACCTGTTGAAAGACAAGATTCTTAAATTGGCTTTTTAAAAATCCATTTATAGCCAGGCGTGGTGGTGCATGCTTGTAATCCCAGTACTTGGAAGGCAGAGACCAGAGGATCCGGGTTCTTGGCCGGCCTCAGCTACTTAGTGAGGCCATCCGCAACTTTGTGAGACCCGGTTTCAAAATAAAGTATAAAGAATAGGGCCGGGGGTGTAGCTCGGAGGTAGAACGCCCCTGGGTTCCATCTCCAGTACCGCAAAAAAAAAAAAAAAAAAGTATAAAAAATAGGGCCGGGGGTGTAGCACAGAGGTAGAATGCCCCGGATTCAATCCCCGGTACTGCAAAAAATAAAAATAAAAATCCATTTATACATACTGTTTATAAATTATATGCCTCAAACAAGATAACATAGGAAGATCACAAATAAAGGGATGGAAAAAAGGCATTCCAGGAAAAGAAGCAAACAGAAAGCTGGCTTCGTAATCCTAATATTAGATAAAATGGATATTAAATTTAAAGTATATTTGGAAATGACTTTATACAGACAATAAAACTAGCTACCACCACAGTATGACAACCATACATGTGTTTGCCCTTAGAAATGGCTTCAGTGGGAGGCACTGGAAACCTCCCCCTCGGTGCTATTCCAGTTTTCTGTCAACAGAGGTGCAGACTGTGTTTCCCAGTTTCCCATGCAGCAAGAGGCTCTATGTGGTGAGCTTCCACCTAGCAGAGATTGGGAGATGAAAGCCAACGCCGTGTGGTGGTGGTCAGAAGGTGCTCTGGGTGGTAGGAAGGTGGTAGGGTTCTTGCTCTGCTGATGGCTGCTACAGGGGTCTGGAGTCCTGGGTCCAGTGCTGGAGCGGCTCAGCGGCAGGCAGGGGCTTGTTTCTCCTGGTTATGTAGCTCTCAGTCTAGGTATTGTCTAAGCTTGGTTGCCTAGCCTCCCAGGATCTCTGCCAGCTACCTTGAACTCTATAATAATCCCTTTCTGCTTAAGCTAATGGGAGTGTATCACCATATGATATGATATGATATGATATGATATGATATGATATGTGCTGTGCTGGCCCTGTAAGCATGCATGGGATTCTAAGACTGATTGGGGAAATCCTCGCAGGCTTCCTACAGCAGGTGATAGGAGCAATGTGAGCTGAAATATGTGTTGGAATTACGCTGGTGGAGGCAGGAGGAGTAGAAGGGAGAAGGTGCAGACAGTACAACGTGGGGGCAAGGAGATGCAGAACTCACATTCAGAATGTCCCTGGCACAGGGGGATAAGTATACAATGATGAAAAAGAGCATCGGGGGAACCACAGAGGCCTTGCACGCCCATCTGCAGAACGGTGTTTCGTCTGCTCAGGACCTTGGCTCCTTCTCCTCTGATCTTCCCTTCTCCCGGCTTCAGTCACACACATTTCTCCAATCAGATGATTCTGCTGAGACTGCCAGTCACAGTGTCCTCCCCTGATGACCAGACCGGCTCCTCGTCTAGGTCTGCCCACTCACCACTCATGGTAGCTGTTCCCAAGACCATGGTGACTGGTCTAAAGTGGGCCTGCGAGTTGATACAGATCTGTTAGAGTCCTTTCTGGGGATTTTAAAATCCAGGACTAGCTGGGCATGGTCACACATGCCTGTAATCCCAATACTTGGGAGTCTGAAACAGGAGAATCACAGGTTTGAGGACAGTCACAGCGAGTAGTGAGACTTTCATCAACTTAGTGAGACCCTGTTTCAAAATAAAAATAAAATAGGCCTTGGGGGGTGTAGCTCAGAGATAGAATGCCCCTCGGTTCAATCCCCAGTGCCACATACACACACACAAAAATAAATATATAAATAAAAATAAACAAATAAAATCCAGGACTAGCTGGGTGTGGTGGTGTATAACTGTAATCCCAGTACTTGGGAGGCTGAGACAGGAGGATCACAAGTTTGAGGCCAGCCTCAGCAGTTAAGCAAGGCCCTCTATAACTTAGTGAGACCCTGTTTCAAAAAAAAAAAAAAATAGGGCTGGGCATGGTGGCACATACCGGTAATCCCAGTACTTGGGAGGCTGAGACAGGAGGATAGCAGTTTCCAGGACAGCCTTGGCAGCATTATGGAGACTCTCAACAACCTAGGGAGACCCTGTTTCAAAAACAAAAAAATGAAATAGGTCCGGGGGTGTAGCTCATAGGTAGAATGCCCCTGGGTTCAATCTCCAGTACAACAAAAACAATAACTAAGATAAAATAGGGCCAGAGGTATAGCTCAGAGGTAGAATGCCCTTGGGTTCAATCCCCAGCATGCCCCCTCACACACATACATACAAAATCCAGGACTTGCTTGCAGGGTTGCAGATTCTGGTGGTCACTTTCTGCCCCCACTCAAAGAGGAAGCTTGTCTGTGGTGAAAAGAGAATTAAGTCAAGTAAAAGTAAAAAAAAAAAAAAAGGAATAATGAGAGATGAGAAATGAAAGAACCGAGAAAAAATATAGGCAGAGAGAGAGAGGAAGTAAGGAAAGAAAGAAGGAAGAAAGAAAGGAAGGAAAGAAAGAAAGAAAGAAAGAAAGAAAGAAGAAAGGAAGGGAGGGAGGGAGGGAGGAAGGAAGGAAGGAAAGGAGAGAGAGACTGAGTTTTAGTAAGGACAAAGCTTAGGATGCAGGCCCTTATCTCCCCTCAGCTGCCCCGGTTCTTCTAGCCCTGTGTCATGCTGACTGAAGCCTGACCAATACCCCCACTTATAATCAAGTTCCTTATACAGTTTGTTTATACATATTTGAGTCAATGCTTTTCCTCCTCTTCCTCTTTTGTTCATTTTGGTTATTGTAAAATATTCCATTGAATTTAAATATCTGTATTTATTTAGCCATTAGGTTATTTCTAATGCATCAAGCACCTTGATTGGATCAGGCAGAGGAAGCGAGGAGGGAGGTGGAGACGGTGCTTCCCAGCTGTGGAGCGCGTGAAGAAGGCATGGGGGAGAGAACACACTCGACATGCTGCAGGATTAACTAATAATCCGGTTTGGCTGCGGCTGAAACATAGTGGGAAGAGAAATAAAAAATAGAGTACCTATCTGCTTCCCAGCATGCTAATGGTAGGGTCCCTGAGAATGAAAAGAGGTGTGCACAAATGTGTCAGATTTATTGCTATAAAAAATAGGGAAGTTGTCGTGCACAAAATCTTGGGGCAGCCACGTGGAAACTCCAGTATGCCCTCCCAAGAGCCACACATGGGAAGCACTGGAAGAGTTACCATCCCTACAACCATGTGACTCAGCATCACTAGACCTCAGTGTGAAGGAAGCTACAGAAAACCACCTGGATGTGCTAGTGGCAGATTTGAGAGGTTGAGCAGGGGGAAGAACTGAATTATATACAACTGCCAATTTTTAAACGTATGGATTTGGGTGCAGTGAGTGTAGTGGGAGTAAGGATGGTTGCTTCTTCTCTACTCCTCTGTTTTTCTCAGGAGAGATTTTCTTGGTCTCTTGTCTCAGATTTTATAGGAGTATAATCTGTGGTAAAGGAGGCATCACAATCAATGAAGTAAAGCTTTATTTAGTAAGTGATATTGAGACAAGGGTTTACATGTTTAGGAAAGAAAGAAGAGTAGATCCTTGTCTTTCTGTGGATTATAGAGAATGCAATGAATTCGATCATAAAAGATTAGAGGAAAAATAATGTGACTCTGTAGTTATCAGTGAGAGGCAGTAAAAAGGGCAAGAGGGTACTTTCTAAGTTTGTTGGAAGAAATTAAAAAATGAAAGATGAATGCACTTGATCACACAGGCATTATAAATTGTTATGGGTGCCTTATTCCCCAATTAGTAAGTTCTCAGTAAACTTAGAAAAAATTTTGCATCACTACAAAACACAAGAGGTTATTAGGTTAAATGCTCATGTGGATAAATTAAAATCAGCAGAATACAATTTCTGAGCACCTATGTCAGGTATGTGTTGGATATTTTGCAAACATCCAGGTGGCCAGCTCCAGGTGACCCAGGAGGGAACTGAGGGTTGGGGGTGTGTAGGTGCTCCCTAGTATCGCACCTGAGGGGCTTGTGTTGCTTTGCCCATCAGACACCTGTTCCTTCCAGCCCCACCTCAGCCAGGGTCATAACAGAACCCTGATTTCCTTCAGGTAGTGACACCCCGTCTTCCACGGCCCTGTGTCAGGGAAGCCTGTTCTCTCCTCAGGGCAGCAGGTGGGTCCTAAATGGTCTCGGTGTGACAGTATCTGTGTGGAATGGAAGGCATGGTTCCAGTGATTGGGTTTAGGAATGAATATGTGGCAAATTCTGGCTCATGAAATGAGGAGAAATCATGGAAGGGGCTTTTGAGAAGTGATTTGGCACTCATATAAGCACACAGTGGCTCTCCAGCTCTCCTGAACAGCTCTTGTATGTGGCTGTAATGCCTGGACATGTCTTGGACATCTCAGGATTACATGGGTAGCGTGGATTCCCGCCACCTCAAAGAAGAAAGCCCCAACCCTACTAATACTCCCCCCACCCCTGAGGCTGTAGATGGGGCTTTGACTTATAGGAGACCACACATTTCCTTCCTATTCAGTCCTGTGGAGATGGGGTACTCCATTACTCACTCCCAAAGGCCCAACAGAGCAAATGGATTGAAGACTGGAGACTTGAACCCACAGAGCACACAATTCTAAATGGGAATGTAACTGATTAACACATGGAAAAAATGTTCAACCTCATTAAGTAAGCAAAGAAAGGCAAATCAAGCAAGATTGAGACCCTGCTTAAAAAAATAAACGAGTACATAAAAAGACAAAAAAAGAATAACAACAACAAAATAAAACAAACACAAATCTCTTATATAAGCGAAGTTTTTTGTTTTTTTTTTAGTGGTAAGTTCTGTCATACTTTGATGATATTTGAGAATGTGAACTGTCATGGTTTTTTTAAAGCACCAACGGTAGCAACAATTTACTTACTTGCCGAGAACTCACTACATGGCATTGTCGAGAACTCACTACAAGCATTATGCAAAACCAGTGAGTGGATCTAACCATTAGTCCAGTGAAGTGGATGTGGTTATCTTGAGTTTAAAGACAAGGTTTAGAGAGCCCCACTTGCCCTCTGAGGTCTCACAGAACAGCACCATTCTACAGGTGAACAGAACGCACATCTTGGGTGTCGATGAAATAGGGGCACCCCCCAAAATTTAGAAAATTTTAATAGAATCTGAAATTGTATATCCAAAAAATAAAAGCTTCAATCATAGGGAACTATCCAACATCAGTCTTCCCTACAACACACTTTCAGCTGGGTGTTGTATTTATTTTGGCAGAGGGCGGGTGGCACCACACTTTCTGATCATTGCTGAGGCTTCCCTCCAACCTAGGAAGCCAGGATTCAATCTGATTAGACTCCAAAGCCTGTACCCATAATAGACCACAGGGATGCAACTTACAAAGCAATTTAACAAGTTAAACCAATGACCTTGAAAACATTCATATTTCTTAATCTATTAAATTAAATATCATGACAAATTGAAAAAGCTTTAGGAATAAATGCAGAGTTCTTTACAATAGTAAAAAACTAGAAATTAATACAAATGTTTAACTATAGGGACCTTGTTAATTAAATAATATAATGCAACCATTAAAATAGTCTTTATGAAGGCTTTATAATAAAGTGGGAAGCTGATTATATTATGCAATGTTGAGTGGAAAAATTGACATATAAAATCATCTATTACAAGTAGTCTGGCCTGTGAAAAAGAAAAATTTTAAACATGCAGAAAAAATGCAGAGAAGAAATGCACTTTAAAATGTTAACAGGGACTGGATTTGGGTATAATGGGTGACTTTCTTCAATCTCTTCTATTTTCTGCAACTGAGGTTTTCCTCTTACGAGTAGTACTTTTAAAGAAGAAATAACTCTAAAAGTCTTTATTTTAAAAAAGGCATAAAGGTCTTGGAAGGGGTCTTTATTTAGATAATAAAAGTTCCTGGGGATGGATAGGCTTCCACATGAAGACACGGTGACTGTGATTCCTCCAGGTTCAAAGCAAGGGCTGAGAGCAAGCTTCCGTGCCTGGGCTGGACTTAGCATTCCCGCACCACTGAGTGAGGTCAGGCATCTTGCCCCACTGTGAGCTCATGCCATTCAATACTTGGTTCAAGAAGCGTGGCCATGGCTGACTTGTTCAAAATTTATATACACACATGAAACATCTGGGTAGATTTTATATGTTTTAGATCACTAAACCCAGAAATATCCATGTGGATGCAGAACTCTCTGAAGCTCTGAAGAGCTAAGTAGCAAAAGAAAATATTATTTTTTTTTTTTTTTTTTTTTTTTTTTTTTTTTTTTTTTTTTTTTTTTTTTTTTTTT
>PVJS01061952.1:0-10860 GCA_004027185.1 Glis glis | reverse complement strand
GAAAAAAAAAAAAAAAAAAAAAAAAAAAAGACAGAACTATCATACAGGGTTAACTTGACCTAGACTTGTTTAGCCTCTCTCCTCTCCCTTCAAGGTTAAAGGCAGCTAGGCTAGTGACACACTCCTGTATTCCCAGTACTTGAGAGGCTGAGACAGGAGGATTACAGGTTTCAGGCCAGGTTCAGCAATTTATGGAGACTCTCAGCAACTTACTGAGACTCTGTTTCAAAATAAAATTAAAAAAAATTGGAGGTGGGGTACAGGTTCGAACTCAAAGCAGATAAGAAATTTGGTTATTATTGGCATTGAGGGGACAATTAAGGCCTGAAGTTGTAAGAATCACCCAAAGAAGGAGTTCAGAGAAGGGCAGGAGGGTGGGATTAGTCTCAGAGGGAATCCACCAGTGTCCTGTAGGGGGAGGAGGGCGGAATCAAACCCTGGAGAGCAGGGTGTTTGCAGAGTCAAAGCAAGAACTGTGCCAGATGGGGTTGGTTGATCAGGATATTCCATTTCCCCTGCAAGCCTAATTATAGTACAACCTCTGGGAGACAACTTTTTCATAAGATAACTGAAGCTGCAGATTTGAAATATCTAGATCAATTCCATAGTAAGAGTGAGTGAAAGCTGGATTCAAATTCAGGTCTCACATCAAAGCCCGGGATCCTTTTGCTGAACACTTTATTCATCCTTATTATCCAAAGGAGGGTAAAATGGATCAGTGGGGGGGGGCAGGAAAGGTAAGAGTGAAGTTTCCCTAGGGCAGTACAGTAGGAGAGAAGCCAGACCCGTCGCGCGCCGTTGTTCTCCGTGCAGCCAGCAGAGGTCGCTGGAGCACACGCTCCGCGGGCCGGGGTGTACGCATGCGCCGGCGCACGCGCACTCCTCCTCCTCAGCGGCGCGCCGAGCCGGCGGGGGCGGGGACACGTAGTGCGCGCGCGGCCGGGGGCGGAGCGGCGGTGGAGGTGGCGGTGGCTCGGCTGCGCGGTGGGAGCCCACGGCGGGCTCCAGGTAAGCGAGGCGCCGCGCAGTGCTGACCCCCGCCGCCCGCCGCGGAGCCATGGAGATCGGCACCGAGATCAGCCGCAAGATCCGGGTAAGGCCCGCGTCGCCGTGCGCGGGGTGCGGGCGGGAAGCTGGGCCTCGGCGGGCGAGCGGTTGCCAGGAGTAACGGGGACGGTGGGCCCGGCCCGGGGCGCCCGTCGCCCAGGCCGCCGCGGGGCGGGCGCAGGAGCGGCCTCGGAGCGCGGCGGTGCGTGCGGGCCCAGCCAGAGCCGCCCCGGGCCGGCGCCGGGGGTCGAGCGCCTCCCCGCCCCCACCGAGCGGCGGGCGGCGGGCGGCGGGCGGCGAGGGGCGGGAGGTGAGTGCTCCGCGGAGTCGCCTCCGCGCTGCCGTAGGTCTCATTTTGCTAGAGCTGCCGTCCTCACGTGTACTTGCTTTTTTCCCCCCCTCAGAGTGCCATTAAGGGGAAGTTGCAAGAATTAGGAGCTTACGTTGGTAAGTTTTGTTGTTGTTAGCCTGATACTACTTAGTTTGCAGCAACTTGAATTTTAGTGCATTTTGTTTTCCTCATTGTACTTTTGACATTCTAGCCTCCCTTCTTTACGTAAACTTCTTTAAATCTGATACTTACCTGGCAGGGGAGATACCATGATCACGAAGGTGGTTTTCCTAGGGCGAGGCTTACCCATTGCACTCCGGATGTGCTGACCCCTGCGATTTCCCCAAATGTGGGAAATTCGACTGCATAATTTGTGGTAGTAGGGGACTGCGAAAAAAGAAAAAAAATCTGATACTATGTGGTTACTTTATTGTCATTTCATGGAGCGTTGCATACACAAGTTTTTTTTTTTTCCCCAAACCCCCTTCTAATACATGTTTTGAGATACTTCCTCTGCAAAGGCTGTGTCATATTTTCCATAGTATGTGTCCGAATTCTATTATTTTCAGAACTTTCCCTTTGGGTATGATAGTTTGATGCTTTCTGGCATTTGCTCATGAGTTTTATCTTTAGATCTCTTTATTTTCTGCAATCTTTCATCCTTGCAACAGTAAGTTCTCTTTCTCCCTATTCTCCTGTGAGTGGTTACTCCGGGTCTGGCACTGGGCCTAACTATTGTGTGTGTGTGATTAATTCATGATAATCCCCAAGACAACTCTGAAAGGTAAGTGGTAATATCCTGAGTTGTACAAACAGGGAAACTGAGGTTTGCCTTACTTGAGCAAGGTTTTAGGAATTGAGACCTGGGTCTGTTTGATTCCAGTGTTATTGAGTGCTTTCCATAAAAACAGTAGCTGTCACTTGGGACAACGTTCTCAAAGTGAATGAGACCCTAAGGATTTTTGTAGTCAAAACTACTTTCATATTAAGCCGGGCATGGTGGTGCAGGCCTGTAATCCCAGTACTTGGGAGGCTGAGACGGGAAGATCACAGTTTCGAGGACAGCTTGGGTAACTTGGCAAGGATCTTAGCAACTTAGGGAGACCCAGTTTCAAAATAAAGCCGGGCAGGGTGGCACACGCTTGTAATCCCAGTACTTGGGAGGCTGAGACAGGAGGATCCAGGTTTGTGGCCAGCCTCAGCTACTTAGTGAGGCCCTCCACAACTTAGTGAGACCCTGTTTCAAAAATAAAGAGTAAAAATAGGGCTGGGGATGTAGCTTGGAGGTAGAATACCCCCAGGTTCAATCTTCAGTACCAAAAAAAAAAAAAATAGAGCCCTGCATGGTGGCATACTCTTGTAATCCCAGTACTTGGGAGGCTGACACAGGAGGATCACAGGTTCAGGGCCAGCATCAGCTACTTAGTGAGGCCCTCCACAACTTAGTGAGACAGTTTCAAAATAAAAAATAAAAGAGGGCTGGAGTATAGCTTGGAGGTAGAATGCCCCTGGGTTCAATCCCCAGTACCGCAAAATAAGTAATAAATAAATAAATAAATATGAAAAATAAAAAGGGCTGGGGGTGTAAGCTCAGAGGTAGAATGCCCCTGAGTTCAATCCCTAGTACCTCCTCCCCCCCAAAAAAACCCCACCAAAAAACTACTGTCATATTAATACAAAGAATGTATTTGCCATTTCCAATGGGTGTACATTTGGGTGATACAAAAACAGTGGATGGTAAGACTGCTGATACTTTAGCCTGAATCAAGATAGTCACACCAGACTTTACCAGAAATCATATTCAAATCACCCCCTTCTTGCATATAAAAATTAAAAAAATTTTTTTGTGGTGCTGTGGCCTTGAACCCAGGGACTTTCTATCTCTGAGATATACCCACAGCCCTATTTTTTCTTTATTTTTTGGAAACAGGGTCTTGCTAAGTTGCTGAGCACCTGGCTAAGTTGCTGAAGCCGGTTTTGAACTGGCAATCCTTCTGGCTCAGCTTCCCTAGAACTGGGATTACAGGCGTCACCCCGCATCCTACTTGCAATTTTTATTTATTTATTTATTTACTTATTTTTATTTATTTGTGGTACTGGGGATTGAACCCAGGGGCATTCTACCTTTGAGCCCTATTTTTTATTCTTTATTCTGAAACAGGGTCTCACTAAGTTGCGGAGGGCTTCACTAAGTGGCTGAGGCTGGCCGTGAACCTGGATCCTCCCAAGTACTGGGATTTCAAGCATGCTCCACCACGAACGACTGTACTTGCAATTTTTAAAAAGGAAAAAGCGGTAGCTGGGTGTGTGGTACATGCCTATAATCCCAGTACTTGGGAGGGTGAGACAGGAAGATCACAGGTTCGAGGCCAGCCTCAGCAACTTAGCAAGACCCTGTTTTAAAATAAATAAAATAGGGCTAGGGGTGTAGCTCGGAGGTAGAATGTTGCTGGGTTCAATCCCTAGTACCACAATAAATAAATAATAAATAAATAAGTAAATAAGAAAAAGCCAGTTTCAGTTAATGTTTTGATGAAGCAGTAAAAATATTAAAATATTTTTTAAACCCTGGCTTTTAAAGACTACATCTTTTTTAGCCGGGCGTGTGGCGTACTCTTATAATCCCAGTACTTGGGAGGCTGAGACAGGAGGATCTCGGGTTTGCGGCCAGCCTCAGATACTTAGTGAGGCCCTCCGCAACTTAGTGAGACCCGG
Source organism: Glis glis (assembly GCA_004027185.1). Taxonomy (NCBI): domain Eukaryota; kingdom Metazoa; phylum Chordata; class Mammalia; order Rodentia; family Gliridae; genus Glis; species Glis glis. Next base: position 6,767 of record PVJS01061952.1, on the reverse strand, counting down.
TTTCAAAATAAAGAATAAAAAAAATAGGGGTGGGGGTGTAGCTCGGAGGTAGAATTCCCCTGAGTTCAATTCTCAGTACCACAAAAAAAAATGACTACATCTTTTTAATATTTTGTGTCTGAGAAAATAGCAGTGCTCATAAAGCAGTTCTGTGGTATGCTGTATAATGATAGTTGTTTTGAGAGGGTGTTTGTGTGATTGAGTTGAGAACTACCCACCTTTTTCATGAAACATTTTTAACCCTCCACTGGGATCAAACCCTTGTCTTTTCATGTGCATGTACTCTCCCATTAAGCTGCATCTCCAGCCCCTCATTGTTAGCATCTAGGAATTGCTAAACTGGTCACACGTATTTGGGTATTGGCAGCCATAAGAAAAAAAATGAAGCCCAGTGTGGTGGCGCACGCTTGAAATCCTAGTATTTAGGAAGCTGAGACAGGAGGATTGCAGGTTTGTGGCCAGCCTCAGCAACTTAGTGAGGCCCTCCATAATTTAGTGAGGTCCTGTTTCAAAATAAAAGGATAAGCCAGGCATGGTAGTACACCCCTGTAATCCCAGTACTTGGGAGGTTGAGACAGGAGGATCACAGGTTCAGGGAAAGCTGCAAGTAGTGAGACTCTCACCGACCTAGGGAGAGCCTATTTCTTTTCTTTTTTTGCAGTACTGGGGGTTGAACCCAAGGGCATTCTACCTCCAAGCTAATACCCCCCAGCCCTATTTTTTATTTTTTATTTTGAAACGGTCTCACTAAGTTGCGGAGGGTCTCATTAAGTACCAGAGGCTGGCCGTGAACCCGGATCCTCCGGTGTCAGCCCTATTTTTTACTCTTTATTTTGAAACAGGGTCTCACTAAGTTGCAAAGGGCCTCACTAAGTAGCTGAGGCTGGCCGCAAACCCAGATCCTCCTGTCTCAGTCTCCTAAGTACTGGGATTACAAGGGTACGCCACCACGCCTGGCTTAGTTTTAATTTTTGAGACAGGATCTTCCTAAATTGCCCATGCTGGCCTTGCTATCTTTCTGCCTCAGCTTCCCAAGAAGTTGGGATTACAGGTGTGTACCACCACACCCAGATACAAATGTAATTTTTATATTGTATAATGAAATCTTTCAATATGTCAATTGTTCACTAGCTCAGTGAACCAGTATTTTCCTAGTGACCAGTGAATAATGTTAAAAAATTATGTGTGGGTAAAAAGGCCATTAAAACCATAGGATGGATTTGTAGATTTTCTTGTAACAGTGCAAAAAGGTAATTGATTTAGTTTTAGATTTCACATTGCTGCTAACATTTAAGAAATTACCACTTGTTGAGTTTTAGTGTAGTATTACAGAAGAATATCGACTTTATTTATTTATTTTTTTGCGGTACCGGGATTGAACCCAGGGGCGTTCTACCTCCGCACTACACCCCCGGCCCTGTTTTTTATACTTTATTTTGAAACTGGGTCTCACGAAGTTGTGGAGGGCCTCACTAAGTAGAGAGAGAGAGACAGGGAATGAGAGAGAGAGAGAGAGAGAGATGAGGCTGGCTGCGAACCCGGATCCTCTGGTCTCCGCCTCCCAAAGTACTGGGATTACAAGCGTGTGCCACCATGCCCGGCTCGACTTTATTTTTAAAAGCTATTAAAATATGACTTTCTTAGCCCGATGTGGTGGTGCACCCCTTTAATCCTAGTACTTGAGAAATGGGAGGATCACAGGTTTGAGGCCAGCCTCAGCAACTTAGCGAGACCTTGTTTCAAAAAAGGGGACTGGGGGATGTAACTTAGGTACAGAGGTAGAATACCCTTGGGTTTAATACCAATATCCCACACCCCAAATACTCCTTTCTTTTCCAACTACATGTTTGTGAAACTAGATTTTCTTCACATTCTTCAATGTGAACATTAACACAATAGGTTAAATGAAAGAAGCAGATATCAGACTCTACTTTATAAAAATATAAAAAGGCTGCTGCTTGTGCTAAATTTTTGTTTTAGAATTTTAGAAACTAGTTTTTTTTTTTTTGCAGTACTGGGGATTGAACCCAGTGGCATTCTACATCCGAGCTACACCCCCAGCCCTATTTTTTATTCTTTATTTTGAAACAGGGTCTCACTAAGTTGAGGAGGCCCTCACTAAGTAGCTGAGGCTGGCTGCGAACTCGGATCAGTCTCAGCCTCCCAAGTACTGGGATTACAAGCGTGCGCCACCACGCCTGGCTTATTCTTTTATTTTGAAACAGGGTCTTACTAAGTTGCAGAGGGCCTCACAAGTTGCTGAGGCTGGCCATGAACCTGCAATCCTCCTGTCTCAGCCTCCCAAGTACTGGGATTACAAGCATGTGCCACCATGTTCAGCTTTTGTTGAGACTTTTAACACATGAGAAAATGGAAGGCCAGAGAAGATGAAGCTGAACCACGACTTAGTCTTTTTCATTCAATGTTTATTGGGTGCCACTGATGAGCCAGAAACTTGTTTTGGCTCAGAGAGATAAATCTACAGAAAACCTATTGAGAACTTTCTTAATTCTAGACATGAAAGCATAAACACGGGCTAACTGAGTCTAACGTCAATTACTTCTAGAATTTATCAAAAATTACAAACCAGGAATTTTGAGTCTGTTAAACCTTGTTGCAAGATTAATCCATTATGAAACATAATAAATATATTGAATTTTATGTTTTCATATAGTTCCATTCGTTCCTGAACACAGTGCTAGGGTGGAGGTAGTAGATAGTATTACTCTTTTTACAAATAAAAACAGTGAAGTCTTGAGAGGGGCCCATAGAGCTGCTGGTCAGTAGCAGATTTAAGATCAGGGAACTCAACTTTTCTAAGTGGTTAGTATTTCTATTATGTTTACTTTATAATCGAAACTTGGCGAGCCCAAGAATGGATTGGAGTGTATGCTCCTCTAAAACTCCACCAAAATCTGTCCCAGCAGTTAATATATTAGCACAGCCTTCCCTTTTTCTGCTTCTTGACAGAAGTTTGTTTCGGTTTGGTACTGGAGATTCAATCCAGGGCCTCCATGTACTCTACAACTAAGCTACACCCCCAGTTTTGAAGTTTCTTAAGGGCAAAGATTTTATGTTCACTGTGTTCCAGTGGCCTAGCAGAGAACCTGATGTCTCATACATGTTACTAAGTGGATAAACAGATCATCCTTAAATTCCATTTGAAATAAAATAGAATACGCTGTGTTTACAACTAGCTACTTAATCATTTGTGTCTATGCACCATTGTCTTTCTGAAAAGGGTAACTGTCCTCTTCATGCTTAGAGTCCTAGAACCCTTTAAGGTTTAAAAATAATTCTTCATACCCGGGTGTGGTGGCACACGCTTGTAATCCCAGTACTTGGAAGGCTGAGACCGATCTGGGTTCGCGGCCAGCCTCAGTTACTTAGTGAGGCCCTCCTCAACTTAGTGAGACCCTGTTTCAAAATAAAGAATAAAAAAATAGGGCTGGGGGTGTAGCTTGGAGGTAGAATGCCCCTGGGTTCAATCCCTAGTACCACAAAAAAAACCCCAAAATAATTCTTCAATAACTTTTTCAGAGACAGAGAGATTTATTTAGTAAAGTAGGAAATGTACATTCAAGGGAAAATGTGGGCCACCCCAAAATTGAGCGAGGCCTTCAATAAATATTTGAATGTCTATTTTGCAGGTGTTGGGTGGTTCACAAAGATGAACAACTTTTTTTTTCTTTTACTGGGGATTGAACCTAGGGGCATTCTACCTGCAAGCTACATTTCCATCCCGTTATTTATTTATTTATTTATTTATTTATTTATTTATTTATTTATTTTTTCCCCAGGGGCATTCTACCCGCAAGCTATATCCCCATCCCGTTATTTTTTGTGTGTGTGTGTGTGGTACCGGGGATTGAACCCAGGGGCATTCTACCTCCGGGCCACACCCCCAGCCCTATTTTTTATTCTTTATTTTGAAACAGGGTCTCACTAAGTTGCGGAGGACCTCACTAAGCAGTTGAGGCTGTCTGCGAACCCGGATCCTCTGGTTTCAGCTTCCCAAGTACTGGGATTACAAGTGTGCGCCACGCCCGGCCCGTTTTTTTTATTTTGAAACGGTCTCACTAAGTTGCTGTGGCTGGCCTCAAGTCTCCCTGTCCTGTAGTACTAAGTTTTTCATTCACATTTTAGAAGTGTGAGCTTTCAGTAACCTTCAAAATTTTTACTTTTTTTATTGTGATGATCTCATAAATTTTTTTTGTGGTACCGGGGATTGAACCCAGGGGCATTCTACCTCCGAGCTACACCCCGGCCCTATTTTTTTATACTTTATTTTGAAACCGGGTCTCACGAAGTTGCGGAGGGCCTCACCAAGTAGCTGAGGCTGGCCGCGAACCCAGATCCTCCAGTCTGCGGCGAACCCAGATCCTCCAGTCTGCGCCTCCCGCCTCCCAAGTACTGGGATTATAAACGTGCGCCACCACGCCCGGCCTATCCTTTATTTTGAAACCGGGTCTCACGAAGTTGCAGAGGCCTCACTAAGTAGCTGAGGCTGTCCTTGAACCCAGATCCTCCGGTCTCCGCCTCCCAAGTACTGGGATTACAAGCATGTGCCACCACGCCCGGCCTATTGTGATGATTTCAGATGAACTTGAGAAGTTGTCAGAATTCTGGAAGACTGTATCATAACCACATGTTAATTTTTTGTTATATTCTTAATTTTTGTATGTCTGCTCAGAAACAACCTATAAATTTATTTAGTTCTTTTTGGCAGCACTGGGGATTGAACACAGGGCGTCTTGCATGCTAGGCAAGCACTCTATCCCAGAGCTACATCCCCAGCCTCCTCTGTACCTTTTTTTGAGACAAGAGTTTCCCTGAGTTGCCCAAACTGGCCTGGAACTTGTGTTCCTCCTACCTCAGCCTCCTGAGTAGTTGGGATTTTAGACTTGTGCCACTGTGTCCAGCACAGCCTAGGAATTACTAAAAGCTTTGTTGAGAAATAATTGGCATACATTAAATTGCACACGTTCAAAGTCTACACTTGAGTACATCTTGACGTGCATACACCCAAAACCAGCACTGTAATCAAGATAATGAACAGTGGGCTTGGTGTGTAACTTATCGGTAAAGCATTGGACTAATGTGAGCCCTGGATTTGATCCCCAGCACCACCAAAAAAAGGATAATGAACATGTCCATCCCCTCCAAAATTTTCAGGGGCTGTTTTGTAGTTTTGTATCTCTCCCTCACACCTTTCCCTGCACCCACCATCCACCATGTGCCCAGCCTAGCACTGATTTCATAAAATTTTAGAAAGTGCATAGTAATACATAGAGCAAGCACATGTCATTGACATGAAAGACTGTCAAGACTGACTAAGAGTTCCGGCCATCTCTTGCCCATAGTTGGTATTGTGCATAGTAAGTCGCCAACTCACTTTCTGTAATTGCTGGAAACCAGCGGGGGCTTTATTAGTCCATGAAAGAACAGCAAATATCTGGCTTCTTGTCCTGGTATTTTTTCATGTCGTATAAGCTAACACGAAATACTCTGATTTCTCTCTTTCCTTTTGTACATTGTGCTTGCTCAATATATTTCGCTTCTTTGAACTGGGTTTTTGATATTTTTCTTTGAAATAAATGTCTGATAATACATCTGAAAAGTATCTTTCTGCAAATGTGTGTATTTTAAGTATTAGAGAAATAAGATTTAGTAGAGAAATGGGGTTTTGTTTGCTTGGTAGGGATTAGAGTTCCCGATTTTGCTTCCTTTTCTTCCTGAGGTGTTTTGGCTTTTTAAATTTTTTCTTTGTTCCAGACCTCACTCATAATCACTGTTTAGGGTTACCACTGTGAAGATAAAACAGTTGAGTTGACAGTATTTAATTGTTATTTATTTATTTATTGTGGTCCTGGGGATTCAACCCAAGGGCATTCTATTGCTGAGCTACCTATGCCTCTAGCCCTTTTTACTTTTTTTTTTTTTTTTTTTTTTTTTTGCTGTACCGGGGATTGAACCCAGGGGTGTTTTACCTCTGAGCTACACCCCCAGCCCTATTTTTTATTCTTTATTTTGAAACCGGGTCTCACGAAGTTGCAGAGGGCCTCACTAAGTAGCTGAGGCTGGCCGCAAACCGGGATCCTTCGGTCTCAGCCTCCCAAGTACTGGGATTACAAGCGTGCACCACCACGCCCGGCCCTACATTTTGTTTTTGAGTCAGGGTCTTACTAGGTTGCTAAGAGAGTCTCTGTTGCTGAGGTGGTCCTTGAACCTGTGATCCTCCTGTTGTTTCAGCCTCCTAAGTATTGGGATTACAGGCATGTGCCACCACGCCTGACTTAATTTTTTTTTTGTGTGGTACTGGGGATTGAACCCAGGGGCATTCTATCTCTAAGCTACACCCCCAACCCTGTTTTTTATTCTTTGTTTTGAAACAGGGTCTTCCTAAATTGTGGAAGGCCTCAATAAGTAGCTGAGGCTGGCTGCGAACCTGTGATCCTCCTGTTTCAGCCTTCCAAGTACTGGGATTACAAGCATGCGGCACCACGCCTGGCTTTATTATTATTATTTAAAAATACACACACACACACAGTGGTGCTGGGTATTGAACCCAGGGATTTGCACATGCTAGACAAATGTTCCAGCACTGAGCTACAGCACCCATTAGCTCCTACATAACTATTTTTAAGATTGAAATTGAACCCAGGGGCGTTCTACCTCTGGGCTACATCCCCAGTCCTATTTTGTGTGTGTGTGTGTGTGTGTGTGTGTGTGTGTGTGTGTGTGGTACTGGGGATTGAACCCAGGGG
>PVJS01061951.1:0-10860 GCA_004027185.1 Glis glis | reverse complement strand
ATATATGGAACTATGTCTTTTTTCTCATTTTTTAAATGGGACTTACCATTTTTTCTTTAAAGAACACATATGACTTTTATATCAAGGGAGTTTTTTTGTAATTTCCTCCTCACAACCAACAAATATCTAAATTTTCCTAAATTTAATTTATTTTCTGTAAATCATTGTGGATATATTTGATCCTCATTGATGATACCATATAGACGAAGAATTGGTCAGATTAGATCCTGGAACAGGAATAACTGACAAATGACTGCTTCTCAGTCTTTTCCATCCAACAATTGGGTTGTGTTGTAAATGCATTTCAGTTTCACTGGCCATAAAGATCCACACTGAAAATTTATTTGATTTATATTAAGTTGACTAGCTCTCATAGCAAACTCAAGAGAGCATCTGTTCACACCCTAGAAAACCCAACACTTACATCCACATTCATACTTCCTTTGTTCAAGAGAACAAAGAATCACATGGAAAACACTGAGAAATATACAATCAACTTGATATTTAAAGACATTAATACTCTATGTCTGTCTTAAAGGAAATGAGGCACTTCTATAGTTAACCGTCAGAATCATTGTACTTTTCCAGTGCCAGTTATCAGGTACTTCTAGCACCTGCCCTGTAATATGCAGTTTAACAGCCATACTTCTGGAACCCCAAAACACAAAAATGCCTCAGGCTGTGAACAAAAGCATTATTCTGTGCTGAGGTCTGCTCATCAAATGGACAGTCAACAGAAATGATTTTATTAACGACAGAGTGATTTGGAGAGGTCTTTTTGCACCTGGAAAAATAATAAATTCTGCAATCGTGGGCAATGAAGAATTGATCAATATGTTTTCAAGGCAGAGATAGATCAAAAGGCCATTCCATAGTTTTCAGATAGGAAAGGTTTGCACCAGTCTCCAGCAGCTGATACATACAGGGCAGGTGCACACCAGTTAGATGACAGCTGGAGACTTGATGTTCTTTACATTTTCTCTTGGTGGTCATGCCAGTGTTGTCTAAGAAGATGGAATTAAAGGACATCTGAATGTCTAGAAAACCATTATTCTTTATTTTTTGTGATGATATCTACCCGAACTCCTAACAGGAATGCAGTAGATAGGTTGACTCCCTTCTGGCCTGTCCTCTGTCTTCATCGCTACCTTGATCCTCAGCATGATTTAAGGCTCCTTATTTTATACCCTGATTTCTTTATTCTGTATCTGCTCCACTTTAGTCAAATGGCTAGCACAATGTCTCAGAAGTGCAGTAGAACTTCCTTTGAGCTTTCTCATTATATTAACTTAAATACAAAATACATCACCAGGAGACTCGTGTCCTTGAAACGGAACAATATGGAGTGAAAATCCAATAACCTTAAGTCATTGTATTATTATGAAAACCACAGGCATTGCTGTAGCTCTTCCTCCTTCCAAGAAAACTCTCGACAGAGGTGAACTCTGGCATTTCTCCACAGCATAATTTGATTGACAGGAAGAGTCTGATTAATCTTGTTAGGCAGATAGAGAAATGGAGACCCAGGGTCCCTGAATGTTCCCCTGCTGTCAGAGCAGTGACTGGACCCCCTGTCCCTACCTCTCCTTGGGAAGCACCTCCTTGTCCACTAACTAGGAGTTCTGAAAAAATGCTTATAGTTCTAACTTCTAACAACTTTTAATCTTATCCCATTTCTTGGGTCAATACTATAAATATATTCATGACTTTTTGGTTATTGAACACACTTGCCTCAAAGAATGTATTAAATTTGTTTAATCGCATATGCAATACACTATACATTACATTTGGAGTAGACTATTTTATGATTCAGAGGGAGTAAAACCTGAGATTATCTTCATTTATGAAAGCCACTGGAAATATTGTATTTAGTTTATCAATGTCAGCCAGAGAAGAAACACACTGGTGTGTGCTGAAACTTACTTTCTTTTTCTTTTTTCTTTTTTTTTTTTTTTGTGGTACCGGGGATTGAACCCAGGGGCGTTCTACCTCTGCGCTATACCCCCGGCCCTATTTTTTATACTTTATTTTGAAACCGGGTCTCACAAAGTTGCAGAGGGCCTCACTAAGTAGAGAGAGAGAGAGAGAGAGACAGGGAGAGAGAGAGACAGAGAGAGAGAGAGAGAGAGAGACAGGGAGAGAGAGAGAGAGCTGAGGCTGGCTGCGAACCCGGATCCTCCGGTCTCCGCCTCCCAAAGTACTGGGATTACAAGCGTGCGCCACCACGCCTGGCCTACTTTCTTTTTCTTTTTTTCTTTTTCTTTTTCTTTTTCTTTTTCTTTTTCTTTTTCTTTTTCTTTTTCTTTTTCTCTTTCTTCTTTCTTTCTTTTTTTTTTGGTACTGGGGATTAAACTCGGGGGTGTTCTTCCTCCAAGCTACACCACCAGCCTTTTTTATTTTTTGTTTTGAAACAGGGTCTCACTAGGTTGCTAAGAGTTTCACTACATGGCTGAGGTTGTCCTCAAACTTGCAATCCTCCTGTCTCAGCCTCCCAAGTACTGGGATTATAGGCATGCACCACCATTCTTGGACCCCTTTCCTTCCCTCCCGTTTCCTTTTTTTTTTCTTTCCTTTCCTTTCCTTTCCTTTCCTTTCCTTTCCTTTCCTTTCCTTTCCTTCCCTTCCCTTCCCTTCCCTTCCCTTCCCTTCCCTTCCCTTCCCTTTCCTTTCCTTTCCTCTAAAACAAATTTGGAGGACCATGTGAGTAAAATAACTGCACTGGGGAGTACTGTTTAAAATGTTGTTTATAAAAATGTCATATCTTTTGTTTTCTAGCAAGGGGACTTCTTTCTGACCTTTTGATATTTGTCTGTACTCTCAGAAGTAAGACTTTGTGACTCATGCTTCAGACCTTGATATTTTTCAGGGATTGTGGTTTTTTACTTTGGCTTATTTCTAGTATTAAATGGGCTGATATATTTCAAACTTCAGCTTGGCTACTTTGGGTCTGCTCATTTCTAGATTTGGGTGGATGAAAGGAAGTCACCTTTTATAAAACATAGTGAATTTCTATCAAATCTCTTTGTTATCACATGGTATTTGCAAAATCAGTTTTCTTTCAGGGTTTTACTACATAATTATAAAAGATCAAAGACAAGTGACCTCACATTGAGGCACTTCCAACAAATCTACCTTATGCTTATGTGGCTGGTTTACCATAATCTTCTCCAGCACATACTGCCTATATTATTTTTTCTTTTTCCTTTTTTTTTTTAAATTGTGGTACTAGGAATTGAACCCAGGGGTATTCTCCTCTAAGCTACACCCAAAGCCCTATTTCATCTTTTATTTTGAAACAAGGTCCCACTAAGTTGCAGAGGGCCTCACTAAGTTCCTGAGGCTGGCCTTAAACCTGTGTATGATCCCCCTGTCTCAGCCTCCCAAGTACTAGGATTTCAGGGGTGTGCCACCACACTTGGTTCTGTCTATACTACTGATTGGAAATTAAGTAGAAGAATCACCTGCTGTTAATATTCTTTAAGTGTCTTTATATATTATCTCATTATAATTATATATGAATAGATTTTTTTCACCAATAAGTTTTTTGGTGGTACTGGGGATTGAACCCAGGGGCATTCTACCTCTGAGCTATACCCCCAGCCCTATTTTTTATTCTTTATTTTGAAACAGGGTCTCACTAAGTTGAGGAGGCCTCATTAAGTAGCTGAGGCTGGCTGCGAATCCGGATCCTCCAGTCTCAGCCTCGCAAGTACTGGGATTACAAGCATGCGCCACCATGCCCAGCTACCAATAAAATTTTTTTCATAAACTTTTTTAGGGGATATTCTCAGGGTCCCGGAAAAGTTGCCACGATAGAATAGACAGTTCCTGTATACACGTTTCCTAGTTTCCTGTATTGTTAATGTTTTCTCCAGTAAGACTTTAAACATGATAATTTCCACTTGTCTCTAGATCCTCTTGGAGCACAAGAACTTATCATTTCTAGTATTTACTTATTGGGTTTCAGGAAATTGGGGATAGATAGACAACTGAAGAAAGTTTTAGGCAAATTGTAGTTTACAGAAAAATAAAAGCGGTGGTTATATTTATCACAAGTATGATACAAACACTCAATGTAATTGCAAGATCATGGACAATCCATTTTAAGTTTCCTTATGTCTTTTCTAAATGCTTATATTGGTGGCTTTCATTAAGCAGAGGTTTTACCTAATTTAACTGTGGAATGCTAGAGAGATCAGTGTTGGTCTATTTCTGCATGCTGATTACCAATTATATCAGGTATAATATTTCAGGAAAGATTGATATTCATTTCATATGTTATATCAGGTTGGTGTGTTTTACAAGATAGTTTCATAAGATGGATTCGTGTCGCTGGACACTTTCGCATTTGATTAGTAATGAGCAGCCTCTGAAAAGCTGTATCACCCAAAGTCCATTTTCATATGACTTTGGAGCTGCTAGGTGTCATCTCTGCAAATATTGTATCTGCTTAACCCATGTCAGCCAGTGCTGGTGTGCACTGAACTTCAAAAACCAATCGGAAAAACCTGCATAGTGTATTGGAGAGAGCAGTGAACTGACATTGTTCCTGCTATGCATAAAGAAAAGCATGAAACCTTGAAGCCTAGGCCATGCTAAGATGCATTGAATGGTGCTTGCACTGAACAGAGAAATCCCTGCAAGTTTAAAACCTGCTATTTGTATAGAGAATATTGTAATTCAAGAGCAACATAGACATTTCTTGGACTTATTTGCATTCGATTAGCTATCCAAGTAAGGATTTTTTTATAACAGCATCACCAAAGGGATAAAAGAAACTCTCTCTGTGGAAATAGTAAGGCAAAATGTGCACAATGTGTATTAAACATTGGATTGCTTCCTTAGAATGAATCCCAAGAATAAATTGAATCAAGTGTCCAAAATGTCATCCAGTGCTCGACATTCCCAATGCACTTTCTTCTCTGTAAAGGAATTGATGCCTTCCTATAAATGTCTGTTTCTCCAAAGGCAAATCAGCCATAATAATTACTGAGGGATGAGATAGGCTCACATCCAGGCCCAGGAGTTAATCAGGTTAATCGGTGCGGTGCTTGGAGGGATGATAACTGGAGAGGTACGCTGTCATGGAGAGACGGCGTTATCACAGTTGAAAGGAATTTGTTCTGGTGGAGATTGGTCTGTTTTGCTACCTACAGAGAATGCTTGGTTAAAGGGTCACTGGTTCCAAAAAGAGGTTTCAGGGAAACGTATGCATACGTCAAAGAAAGCCCTCCAAGTTTAAAAGGCCTTGGTCTATAGAATGGTGAACCCAACACATTCCAGACTGATCTGATGAAGCAATTATTTTCTATTGCTGCATTGAATCATGTAAACATAATGTTCTGAAGTGACTCATCTTTTTTCTCTTCCCAAACACAACCAGACTGATAGAAAATGTCTGGAATAACTTCAGTCTTTTTTCAAGTACAACCCTATTAGAAATCCCCCCCCCCTCTGCTGAAGGATCTGGATTCTTTATCTTCCAACCTGATGGAGCAAATACTGTTTTGTTTTATTTTTGTTCTTTTGTTTGAATAATGCTAGTCAATGCAGACACTTGGGCTACCAGCTCCCGGATGAAATCTGGGACCCACATGCACGTGACTGCACTTGACAACCCTTCTGGGGACATTTGTGACCACAACAAAAAGCACTAGACAGTGAGTTGAAAGGCCGGGGTCTGTACTCCATGTGATCACTAACTGGATGGGAACTCCAGTTTCTTTGCTAAGTTTAATGTCTATTCTGTTCTAAAGATGAGCATTTGAAGTATTTATTTATTTATTTATTTATTTATTTATTTATTTTGCGGCCGTGGATTGAACGCAGGGGCGTTCTACCTCTGCGCTACACCCCTGGCCCTACTTTTTTTTTTATACTTTATTTTGAAACCGGATCTCACGAAGCTGCAGAGGGCCTCACTAAGGAGAGAGAGAGAGAGAGAGAGAGAGAGACAGGGAGAGAGAGAGCGAGAAAGCTGAGGCTGGCCGCGAACCCGGATCCTCTGGTCTCCGCCTCCCAAAGTACTGGGATTACAAGTGTGTGCCACCACGCCCGGCTGAAGTATTTAAAATGTTTGTCTATCTTAGTTAGAAGTTGGTATTGTTTTGTGTGTGGTACTGGGGATTGGATGCAGGGGGGTTATACCTCTGCACAACACCCCAGCCATATATATATATATATATATATATAATATTAATACATATTAACTTTGAAACAGGGTCTCACTCAGCTACTGTGCACTGACCTTGAACCTGCGATCCTCCCACCTCAGCCTTCCAAGTACTTGAATACAGGCATGCACGAGTGATGGTACCCGCCAGGTTTCTGGGTTTAGAGGTTGTTGTTTCTGAAATCAGAAAAAAGCTGACAAAACGAAGGGCCTGCTTTGCCCCTTCAGGCATTTCTAAGCATCATATGCATTTTCTATGTAAATTGTTCCTATGATCATATTTAAAAAAAAGAAAACGAAAATAAAGCTAGCCCTTAGCAATAAAAGGAGGTACGTGGCTATGACATCTTTCATGTAACTAAACTTAGTTGTGGCCTAGCTTCTCAAAATGTTAATGTTCTCAGCTTAGCATCCTAGTTCCATGGAAATGGACATGTGGTTCCTGGGTCAGCTCATCCCCTCCTCCCCTGCCTGTCATTAGACACACAAACTCCCACATCTATAACCCAGTTGGCTTCATCAGATTTATTTCAGGAAACTGAAGTGGCCAGTCAGTTGGTGACCATTTGGGGAACTGACTCCTCAAAGTGAATGTGTTTACTTTTACATTTAAAATTTTAATTTTCTCATTGACACTGACAGTATTTAGCTATGTACCTAGAATCACATTACTCACAATTTTTCATAGAGAACCTTCTATTTCCTGTGTTGTTAATGGTCTTCTGGACCCTGTTAACATAGTACTTTCAACTGGGCAAGACTTACTGCCCATAAAACTTGAATATAATTTGTCACAAGTGACACCAATAATCAGGTGATTCAATATTACAGATATCAATTCTCCCATTCTTTATGTCTCTGTACACTTTAAGTTCCAAGTGTGACTATTCATATAACACATTAAATCAAGTGTTTATATTAAACTTTGGAGGTTTGCCACATATCCACTTCCAAGTTTGTCATTCTTTGGCTTTGCTATTTATTCCAGGAAACAGTGTCTCATCTGTTGAGTGTATCGGTTTAATGTGACTATCACTTTGATCTTCCAAAGCAATAGCATTAATCAGCACTTTACATGTCAGAGTGGGGAATTCTTTCCAAAAGGTATTTGCTAAGGAAGAAATGCTAGTGGATACATTGTTACTAATCCCTTGTTAGGGGCTCTTTAGCAAAAAACGCAAGATGATTCTGTCAGTGCTAGGCAATGAGACACAATTGTGATGAACAATGGTCTGGCTCATCTTAGAAACTGTTCCTGAGATTTTCAACTACCCATCGAGTACAAGGTCACCTCTCTTGGTAGTCTCCACATCACTTGGGTTGGGCAGCATTCAGGTTTTTCACAACTAATTTCAGGTGTTCCATCCTGTCGTGCTTATTTTTGGTTGAAAGTCAACTTGGTATTGCCCATGTCACGGTAGACTGTCCTTCCGATGCTTCTTCATGAAGCCAGTTTTATACCTTCTCTCCTCAGATTCAGGTTAGTTTCCTGCCAAGGGTTCAGATGTCTGCCAGATACAGCAGAGACAGAATGCTTCCAAAAGAAAAAAAAAACTAGCTTGCTTTCTCAACTACGCTGGTCATGGATCCAGTCTTCTCTAGCTAGATTTTGGTAAAGGTCATTAGAAACTGACTGTAAGATGAGCCCAGTTTTTACTTTGCTTTTGAGGCCAGCTGCTGGGCCCTTCGGGTTACAAAGAACCTGGATGCTATTTTTCTTTGACAATGGACTCGACATGCCTGAATTTCATTACAGTAGTGAGCATGTTTTATTTAGCCTTTTTAGCTGTCTGTGGAGGTGTACACAGCTGTCATTCAATGTGTTTTATGTTTTGTAGTTTTCTGTGTTTGGAATAAACCATTCTCAACTATGGTGTTGAGTAGTCCCAAGAACTGAGCACAAACCAGAGAAGGCACGCATACGTGCAGAATCGGAATCAGGGTCTCAGGTTCCAACCCACCTCCCAGACTCCTATGTGAGTCAGGGGCCCAGGTCACAGCATAATCACCTGAAAATGAATCTTATTGCTCTCCTGTGTCTCTAGGTTCTTTGGAGTGCTCCTCCCTCTCCTCTTTATTCACTCAGCAACCCAGTCAGTAGTTTTTAACTTAGATGTTATTTCCTTGGGAATCATTCTTGACCTGTCCTAGATGAAATTAAGCTACCCTTTTAAGTGGTTCTATTATTCTTGGTGATGTCCATAGGACTCGTGTCCCAATAATGAGTTACTATGCAATGTAAACAGGGCCTTCTGGGAGTGGGATGCACCTGTGGTCTTTGAACTGGAAACAGCACGTGGATCTTTGCCTTTGTGGCACGTGGCGGAGCTTACAGCAGCAGTGAATCACATAGTCCTTTATTTCAGTACAAATATTATAGTTGGAGCATATATTTGTATTCTTTATTTCTATACAAATATTGAATTTTCTGGGTGCCTGGATATGAAAATCTTTGGGAGACACTGTGATAGTAGATTGTGGGTTCTTTGAGGATGGAGTTCACATCTGTTTTGTTTATCACTGAAACCCCCCCAAACCAGTTATAGTCCTCACTGACATATAATTGCACCCAATAACTAACTGAATGAAAAAATGATATTTATAGAGATATTGGGTTTTTCCTTGTCTACAATACCACAAACCTACTTTATAGGCTTTAGGTAGGAAAACAGAAGGCAGGAGAGACCATGATAGATGAATGATAATAAAAGTTAAACCACGTATCTGATATTTGGGGCAAGATTTTTGTGACTTTACTCCATCCATGGATGTGAATCATAACTTCCATTCACTTGTCCATGAACACTGGACAAGAACTACCATTGCTGAGAGCAGCTATGGGGTCATGGTTAAGAGCACAAGCTTGGAGGCCTGGCTAGGTGGGAAAACTCGCCACTCTAAGGATGCCAGCTCTGTGATGCCAGAGGCTTGTTGAGACTTTCTTCCATCAGATTTTACAGATGACAATAATTGCAGCACCTACCTCACAGAGCTGTTTGACAAGTAAATGAGCCAATGTAAGTAATGTACTTAAAACTGTGCCTGACACATGGGGAGAGGTGCCATGGTTATTGTCATGGTTGTCATATGAAGGCTGACTTTAATGGACCTCCAGGCACTTTCTGTGAAAACTTAGAGATTTATAATAATACCAGTCAGGTTAATTTTTGCATGCATGTCTTACAAACACACCCTTTCTACATGTATTATGGAATTATTATAAGTGAAAATTTTCATTCTGCAACATGACACTGTTTTGTTTTAAAATCCAGTTCCTGTTCCATTTTAGCCTTTATAGGGAAAAATACTTTGACTATCTTGCATAGTTAATCAGTTTTTCATTTCTGGGATAATATACAACAGGTACAAAAGGGGGAATGGCACAAGTAGAAAAATAAAAGGATTCACTATATCCTCATATAGTATAGAGACTGGAAGGGAGTCATGGTTTACAGGAACAAGGACAGGTTGGTACAGTCATGCTGATAATACTTTCCACTGTGCTGGTGGCCTCCAATGGGGGCTAAGAGAGAGTAGCTTGGCATACTCTTCTATTGCCCATAAGACTGCCTTTTACAATGAGAATCTGACATTAGAATCACCATGATCTGGTGTATGAATTATATAGGTGGTCTAAATGTTTCTTTGAGCCTAATGCATGTTGGGTTTGTTGTTGTTGTTGTTGTTTTATGGTTTCTTTGATGAGCATCCATCGCTGAAAGGTTTCTTTCCTGGGTTTTATCCTCCTCTGAAACCAGGTATTATGCTTCGGATGATTTTCCTTATTGCTAATCATAAAAGATAAACAACATACTGAATTTTTTTCAGTGGGTCCTTCTCTTAGAATTACTGTTCTGTGTTCTTAAAAGGTTAAAATAATATTTTGGCCAGGGGTCCTTTAAAATGTTGTCAGCCTGTTCTTGAATTGTCCTGATTCTGCTGCTAGGTATAAATAAGCAACATTTAAGATGCTTGATCTTTACTACTGTTTCCATGACATCGTCTTTTGCTGTTTTTTGTTTCTTTGTTCCATGACTTTGTTCTTTATCCCAACCCCAAACCATGGGACTGTCCCTAGACTCCAGCCTTGAATTTCCATTCTAGTCTCCCAGCTCTCCTTGACTTTTGCTATTCACTGTCAGTAAAGGACATTCCAACCGTGGCATCTCAGTCGTAACCTCAGTTCATTACAGGACATTTCCATCGGAATGTTCTATCAGTACAGAAGGAGCACCGGGCTCCTCTGTGATCAGAGGCTGTAGGCAGGTAAACCAGAGTCACTGTGAACATTATCTTTGGAGGTTTTGAGAGCAGTGATAGTTGGGAGTCAGGAGTAGCATCTAGTGGGGCAAAAGAGCCAGGGAAAAGAGGAGAAAGCCAAGAGCAGTGGGGTGGGAAAACCCAGTGCTGGATGTTGACTTGCAGAGAGACATTTGCTATCCAGATGATGTTTTCTTTTACAATTACAAAAACAATACATATTTTTGAAGAATATACTTACATAAAATCATAGAAACTACAACTAAGGCACTAATTTTACCTGCAATATCCAACCCTAGAGTTAATGGTCATTACTATTCCAGTGTGCAGCCATCCACATCCTCCTTTACTTTTGCAGATATTTGTACCATAATGTAACTACCTTTGGTGTCCTGCTTTTTTTTTTTTTTTTTTTTGCGGTACCAGGG
>PVJS01061950.1:0-10860 GCA_004027185.1 Glis glis | reverse complement strand
GCTCTTCCGATCTTGAGTATCAGTTTGGTGTTAACATACATGCACACAGCTCTTGGTGTCCCTCCCCCCCACCTCCCCCCCGCCTCCCCCCCACATGTAGCACTGAGAATGATGTTGGCATAATCTCATATATACACCTTGTTTATGACAGTAATTCCATGGATTCACTACTTTCTTACCCTTACCCTTCCCTTGTACCCCTTCTCTTATAACAAAACAAATTTTCCTAAAGCATCTTTTTGTTTATCTTTGTTGATTTGTCATACTATGTAATAACAAAGGCAAAGAAAAAGTAACTTGGAAGGTATTTCAGTATGACACATTATGTAGAATAATTAATTGGATCATTCTACCATATTAAGGGAAATGTCCTATGTTAGGTGACTTAGGCCATGAAGAGTGTAGGGTAATTCACTGAAGTAGAGGGGGGCATCTATCCTAAAGTGGGGATGAGGAATGAAGGGTGCTTGGAAACAGGTGATGACATTCAAAGGGCAGAGATCATCAACAGGAACTCCTGGCTCACAGCAATGCTTCATGCCAGAGAAGGGACACCACTCCCAGAGTGTAGAAACTGAAAATCCTTGGCAGAATGTCTGGGCAGCAGCTAGGTGGAGAGAGTATCAGGGGAGAACTCCAACTCCAGAAAGGGAATTGTAGAGTAAGCCAGGGAACTAGAGTAGAAACTCTCTGACTATACACATATAACAGGATGGGGAAGTGGGGGAGGATGCATCTGAGAGGGCTCTAAGGTATAGGAAGCTCTGCAGAGGGGTAGCTCCAAAACATGTCTTGATAAGGTTGATTCCAGAATCCATAGTGCTGATCTCCACACATTTAACTGGAATAAGTGAAGCATACAGTGCCCATAGCAAGATGCTATTTTATATGTGTTAAGTGAAAGGTTATATATTTTTTCTTTTTTATCTAGGAGCCTCCACTATTGTTTAATGAAAGTTGGTGCTCCTCTAAAGTCCTCTCTCTCTTATTCTATCTCCCTGAAGAGCAGAGGTTCCTTTAAAGTACTGGGATATGCCACAGATGAAGGACTTAACACAAATTAATAGAATCTCTGACTAATGCATAAAGAACTTCTTCAAATGTAACCATGGTTTCATCATTGAACATTTCTATTGTTAGTTCCCTATTCTATTGGAGAAAGGCAAAACAGCAGGACTTTTTGATATCAGGATAATTTGAATGTACAATGTCAGAGTATAATACAAAAGGAAGATAGCTGAACTTTATGTGAGTATGCATTTAAATATATATTTTAATTTCTAAAAGGTTATATGGATTCCTAGCCAAGCAATGCCTCTAATTTAGACTATGGTTTATTGTGAAGAATAGAATGCTTGGTGAAACATTAAGGCAAATTGTCCGTACTGATGCTTAAATATTGTGATTACCCTTGCTATTCAAGGGAAGAGATCATCTTGCTTAAATTTCTTGCTGGTAAATTTATTGTTTAAATAATATGGTCCTTAAAATGTGGTTATAAAATGGATAGCTATAATCAATAGACTTATGATTACCTGTTGTAGATATTTTCACTGTCAGGATGTAGTATGCAAAGAAAATAAAGAAGAAACTAAATAAGTTGAAGATAATAAAATAAAATAAAATTCCTGGTTGGGTTTTGTTAAATTTTTAAAAGTTTCAAAAAAATCTATAAACTGAAATATCATAATGATTACCTAATATCTTACTCAGGCAAATAACTTCTTGAAATAGATCCTGAGATGACATTTAAAATTTTTCATAATGTATTTAAAACTACTATGGAATTTCCATATTAATTTTTAAAAATTGTTCTAGTCTTTAAAATGTTCCCAAACCAATCAGAGATGTAAATTACAGAAGCTAATATTTTACTTCTCATTTTGATGTTAAGCCACTATATGAAATAAAAAAGTAATCTAATACTTATACCCTTATTACTAATAAGGGTTGATTGTTTTTTATTTCACAATAGGATTCTGAAGTGTTGTCATATGTTGTGGTAGACACAACCTGGCCTCATTATGAAAATCATATATTATCCCAAATTCCTTAAATGTAAGTAATTATTTGCCTATGAAGGAATTAGAAATTTACAAATCTATTTCAACACACCATACCTTCTATTACTATTTATCTGAGCATACTTGAAATTCTTTGAAGATAGATAGTATATATAGTTTTCACTTCACTCTTTGTTTTTGAAGATATAAATGTGAAGATGTAGTAGTAATATTTATTTTAAAGGTGTCATTTAATAGGGCAACATTTTAATGCAGTTTCCTTTCACAAAAATTAAATTGTGAAGTACATTGTCAGAATGGGTTCTGATGTGAAAAATTTATGTTACAGTAATATCATTTAAGAATTGATTTATGTTAGAAAACTGACAGCATAATGGATATAATATCATTAACACTGAAATCAAGACCTATAAATAGCCAAAGTTGACAAGGAACAAAGGTCACCATCTGAAGGTTAACCTCAACATCTTGATTTAATTTCCAAAGGACAAACTACTTGATCTAACACCCAATTTCTAATTACTTCAAAATAATAATTGTAAATTAGACTACACAAAATCATCTTGTCCATCTTTAGAGTTTTTTTGCCCTTTTCTGGGTAAGTGACATAGAAAGGCTATATTGGATGACTCTTGCCAATGTCCACATACAGCCTGACCTATATGCATTTGCAGTCTATTGGGCTGGTGATAATTTGGTCATCTTAGCTAGATTGGCCAATGTAGCTAATCCTTCCTAAAATGCTCTTTATTCACCACGTATAGATTTTTACTAAAGTTTCCCAAGTGGATAATATCATTGCAACCCTGGAGATTTTAATAATTTTCCTTGAATAACTTAAATGTGTTTCTTGGTGACAGGAAAGCAATTAATTGAGTTCCTTGAAAGACCTTTAGAAAGAGGTACAGCCTGCAATTCACATGACAAGTACATTATTCCAGCAAAAGACAAAAAAAATAAGTAAGAACAAATACTACTTGGGAAACTTTTCAAGTAATATGAGTTTTTAAGATAATATGCAGCAAAATTTACATTAACATACCCCAAATAAATGTATATTTAAGAAATGATAGCTCTTAAACAAATATAAACAATAGAAATAAAGATAGAAAGATAGGTGGATGATAGATAAACAGGAAGGCGTATTCAAGCAGAAATTGTGTAAATATGCAGTGAATTGTTGTAATACATTTTATGAAGATGATGATGATTGATAAATGAGAGCTATCCTTCTTTGGCTGCATACTGACTTTGTACTGTCATGACAGTGCCCATTTTACTAGTCATAACTTCAATTATTTGTTCAATTTAAAAATGTACCTTGTCATTTATATACACTTTGAATTTATACTTAAAATGAACTCATATGGAATCTATCCATTAAAATTATAGCATTTGATATAAGTATGACATCATGTCTTTTTAAAAATAAATCAAAGCTTAAAGTATACAGTTAAATACTTAAAATAGTGAGAAAACAATAACTGATGGGAGTACTGAATTTATTCTTGTGTTAAAAATGATAAATTAAACTATATTTCCCGTGTTAGAAAAAGAACCTCTTACTTTTAGTCCTAACACAACTTTGATATTCAGTTTTCGATGACATGAACCCATATATTCAAATTTTCTTAGAGCATTTAGCCTGTTTTCCTATAATATGACTTTTGTGCAGTAATTTTACCATATGAATTGCCTCTGGTGAGGTACTTGTTTTTACTTAAGGCTTTGAAAATGGTTCTTCTAAGGAAATTCAAAATCCCAATATTGGAGATGGAAATATTTTCTTGTAACTGCTATTGTTGATAATAGAAGCTGGGCTGAGAGGATTATAGTACTCCACCAAATAAATGATAACGTGGTGAGGTAGAAAGGAGAAACAAGACTTAGTTTGATGTAGAAGGGGACTAAAAGTTACTCAAGGGAACAATTTATCTTTGCATATTTGATATAAAATATTCCATCAACATTTTCTAAGTCAGTTTGTCAGTCACTCTTGAGTTGTTAGAATGCTGTTTCTGCACATGAAACTTATCTTTACAGTAATAACAGTATCTTGAACAGTTTAATTAGGTAGTTCTAATAACTTTCTCATCTGAATTAAAGAATTATTATGGTAATTGCTTAAGGAGAGTATGTCATAGTCATTGTTGAAATCTGCTGTGTGTGCAGCACATAAATATTTGTTCATTCATTCATTCATTCATTTTGTGGTACTGGGGATTGAACACAGAGGCATTGCACTTCTGAGCTACATCCCCAGCCTTATTTTTATTCTTTGTTTTGAAACAGGGTCTCACTAAGTTGTGGAGGGCCTCACTAAGTAGCTGAGGCTAGCTGCCAACCTGCGATCCTCCTGTCTCAGCCTCCCAAGTACTGGGATTACAAGCGTGCACCACCACACCCAGATATGATTTGTTTTTTTTTTTCAAAAAGGATTTTTCATAGACATAACATATATGCTTAAAAACTTTTCTTAATAATATTTTGTCATGTGCTTTCTGCTTTGGGGAAGAGCTTTCATATAGCTTTGCGTGAGTATCAATATTATCTGAGGAAATGATTTCAGGTGGTGCTCCCCTCTCGTAAGTTATTTAGGTCCATGTGATTTAAAAATCCATCCAAAGGTCCAAATGGGAAAATTTTAATGTAGTTTTCCCCAAAATGAACATAGACTTCATTCTCATACTTACCTTAATAATCTACCCTAGCCATGCATATGTTATACATACATAAACACACATACATATATCTTGATAAAGAGGCTAGAAGATACCTATTGGAAAGCATTTTATCAACTCATTAATAAAGTAAATGATATTTTAGCAGATTAAATGTTAACACAACTTCTACATAATTTAGTTATGTATTGTCTAGATGAAACTTCAGAATTGAGAGAAATATATTTATCTATCAAGACCATCCCTGACTTTCATCTGCTGATACAAGTTAACTTTACCATGACCCCTAATTTTTATCTCAGCTGCAAAACTAGGTTTTGCCTGGTTTCTAAGGCCTTGTATTACTGATGCTAATAATAGTTGACATCTATTGAAGCCTGAATATGAATGATCTCCTTTAATCCCATAATATAGATATTATTTTATCTCTATTTTACATAAAATTAAATAGGAAATATAGAATTATTAATTTGCCTAAGGTCAGCTAGCATGTGGCATAGATAGGATTTGAAACCAGGTAGTCTGCTTAGATGATTTATTCAGATAATAAGTGTTCAGGAAGTTCATTGTAAATTGAATTGTAATTATCAGACTAAGATATAAACATATCTAATTTTGTCAATTTCAAAGCCAATAAATTTCAAATTGAATGGATTAAATTTAATTGTTAATAAAATAAAAATATATCAACTGTAGTTACTGAGGTAGAATTTTATTTCCAGATATATTTAATCTCAGAAGTTTACTAAGTCTAAAAATTCCTTCAGAAATTTTTATTGTGCCCTTAATAATGGTAAAATTATAAGTCAAACCAAAAGTTTTTGACTAAAGATGATTAAATTTTAATTCCAGGCTATTGAAAGTTTTTTTCCCTGTGTGTGTGTGTGTGTGTGTGTGTGTGTGTGTGTGTTGTTGTTGTTGTTGTTGTTGTTGCTGTTGTTTCTTTTGAAGTACTGGGAATTGAACCCAGGGTCTCATGCATGTTAGAGAAGCACTCTACCACCGCATCTCCAGCCCCTTTTTAAAGAAAAATTATTTTGCGACAGTCTCCCTAAGTTTTCTAGGCTGGCCTTAAATGTGCAATCCTCATTCCTCAGCATTCTAAAGTGTTTTAAATAAAGTATAGTGTAGGATTCTTTTTTTACAAGGAAATGGAGGTTTAAAGGAAGAGATTATGAAATGTATTCCTCATTATTTGCTTAGGAAAATTCATATAGTTAATAATTATAACATTTAAAATGTTTGATGAGTTAATAGACTTATATTTTTAGAAAACTGAATATTTTCTCTTTGTTTCCCTTCACTTACCATTTTTTCTCTTTTTTGAGTTATTTAATTAGAACACTGAAATCCAATTGAACAGAAATTAATCTTTAAAATTGATTGCCTTTAGGTGCTGAAGAGGTTTAAAACTAATAAATGAAATGTTGTGATTTTTCAATTTCAAAATAATTATCCCAAATTGTTTTCTTGTCAACTATTAAAATGTAGAAGCATCTAAATTTTTACAAATGCTATACATGAGGTAAGTCAAAGGATACAAAGTAGCAAATATAGAGGATGAACAAGTCAAAAGATCTAACGTGTAACATGAGGACTGTAGTTAACCATAGTTTCTTGTATTCAGAATTTTTGAAAAATAGGTAAGATTATTGCTGCTTTTGCCACAAGGGGTAACTTTGTGAGATAATATATGTACTAATTTGTTCCACTATAGTAACCATCTTACCACATGTATATGTGTGTGTGTCTGTACATGTATAATATTATCTTGTATACTTTAAATATATACAATAAAATTTATTTAATAAAAACCTCCATGAGACTATGTGGAACTATTTAATAAATAAGCACATTTTGTGTTTACATTTATTTTTGAATGGGAACAGAAGCAGTAGTGAAGTGGTTTCCAAATAGAATATTTGTGACATGCTTCTGGGATTTAAAATCTTTCTCTTTCTCTCTGTCTCTGTCTCTCATTCCATCTTTTAACACACACACACACACACACACACACACACACACACACACATATACCCTGGTCCCATGGTTTTTAAAGCATTGTATAACAACTAACTATTTGTAAGTGGTCTCTCATAATACTATTGGATTTTCTGATGTAAATGTCTATAATAATCTTTTGGAAGGGATGAACACAAGAATGTTGGCTACATGAGGACAGGGTTGTTTCTCTTAAATATTTTATTCATTACTGTATCCTCAGCATTTATAACATTGTCTAGCACATCTTATATTATTAATAAAGTATATAGGATAAAATAAATTTGTAAATAAGAAATTAGTAAGAATAGGAGAGAAATGATCTAAGAATAGGAGAGAAATGATCTTATGAAGTACATAGGATAAAATAAATTTGTAAATAAGAAATTAGTAATAGGAGAGAAGTGATCTAAGTCCAAATATATATATGGCCACTTAGATGTGCACTGCCCCTTTAAGCCCTGTATGTCCAATTCTTAACCAACTATCAGGTATCATCTTGAGTCTCTAATTCAATGCTTTGTTCTTCTTCTCCCTGTTATATATTTCTTTATATAATCAATATAATGTTTTTTCTTCTTTATTCCAAGTTTTTTTACTTTCACTAAATATTTTCACCTATTTTAGCAAGTTAATAATCACATACCTAATAATTTAGTTGTCTTATTCCTCGGTACTTAGGACATCTCTCTATATGTCATATGATCTTTCTTGGCATCTACCCCTTTCTCTAATTACCCTATGCCCCAATTAAATTTTGTATATTTGTTCAAGTCACTTACTCACATTATATTTCTCTCCTAATGTAATCATAAACTCATTTAAAACCAAACTCTTTTCAGCTTTATTGGAGAGCACTGTTAGTTTGATTTGCAGGTTTCACTGGTTCTACCTTCACTCTCTCAGGCTGAAGCCCACTGTGATTCTCTTTTATTTCCTCCTTATGGCATTAAGGGGTGAAACTTCAGGTTTTTGTTTTGTTTTTGTTTTTGTTTTTGTTTTTGTTTTTTGCAGTACTGCTTTTTTGCATGATTGGTATTCATGAGTATATTGTTATCATCAGTATATTCTTTTTTTTAATTTGGTGCATTGTAATTTTACATCATACTGGGGTATAGAGTGACAGAAAAATGCATGCACACAACTCTTGGTGCCCTCCCCACTGGGTCCCTCCCTTTTCCTTCACCCTCCCTGTACTTGTCTTTGAAATTGGAATTGCTAATTTTGTCTGCATCCATAGCATTATTTCAACAGTTGCACTCTTTATGTCTTTGTCCCCCCTCCTCCCTTCCCTAATCCCCCTCAATCACTCCAACAGAGTCTCTGCTCTTCTATCTGATGTTACCTTTATTTCCAAATATCTCTAGTTTCCACGTATAAGAGAAAACATACATCTACACATTTTTTGAGACTGGTTAAAGTCATTTAGTATAATATTCTTGAGTTACATCCATTTTTCCTGCAAGAGGAATGATTTTGCTCCTCTTTATGGCTGAGTAAAATTCCATTGTGTGTATATACCAAAGTTTTGTGATCCATTCATCTGTGGAAGGATGCCTAGGTTGGTTCTGTAATTTGGCTATTGTAAATTGTGCTGCTATGAACATAGATATGCAAGTATCACTATCATATTCTGACTTCAATTTCTTTGGGACAATGCTCTGGAGTGCTATTGCAGGGTCATATGGTAGTTCCATTCCCAATCTTCTGAGAAACCTCCACACTAAACTCCATAATGGCTGTACTAGTTTGTTGTCCCACCAACAGTGTAATAGAGTTCTTCTTTACCCACATCCTTGCCAGCATTTATTATTGTTTTTTTTCTTGATGATTGCCATTCTAATTGGAGTTAGAGGAAATCTCAGTGTAGTTTTGATTTGCATTTCCCTGATTGCTAAAGATGTTGAACATTTTTTCATATATTTTTTGGCCATTTGTATTTCTTCTTTCAAAAAATGTCTATTCAGTTCAGTTGCCCATTTTTTGATTGGGGTATTTAATTAATTTTTTTAGTGTTAAAGTTTTTAAGCTCTTTGTATATTCTAGATATTATATCTTTGTCAGATGGGTATGGGGCAAAGATCTTCCATTCTGTAGGTTATCTGTAAATTCTTTGCTGCACAGAAGCTTTTTAATTTAATGCTATCCCATTCATTAATTCTTGTTTAAATTTCCTGAGCTTTTAGGGTCTAATTGAAGTTTCCACCTGTATCTATATGTTGGAGTGTTAGTCCTATGCCCTCTTCCAGCAGTTTCAAAGTTTTTGGTCTATTTCTAGATCTTTGAGCCATTTTGAGTTTACTCTTATGCAGGGTGAGAGACTAGGGCTTAATTCCATTTTTCTACATATGGATAACTAGTTTTCCCAACACCATTTGTTGAAAAGGCTATCCTTTCTCCAGTGTATGTTTTTGGCACCTTTATCAAAGATCAGTTGGTTATAAATATGAGACTTTGTTTCTGAGTCTTCTATTCTGCTCCATTGGTCTGTTTGTCTGTTTTTGTGCCAATAACATGTTGTTTTTATTACTAGTACTTTGTAATATAGTTTGAAGCCAGGCATTGTGATGCCTCCAGCATGGTTCTTATTGCTGAGGATTGTTTTGGCTATTCTGGGTCTTTTGTTTTTCCATATGAATTTTATAACTGATTTCTTTAGGTCTGTGGAAAATGACCAGAGTATTTTGATAGGGATTGCATTGAATATGTAAATCACTTTTGGTAAGATGGCCATTTTGATTATATTTATTCTGCCTATCCAAGAGCATGGGAGGTCTTTCCATCTTCTAAAACCTTCTTCAATTTCTTTCTTTAGTGATTTATAATTTTCATCATAGAGGTCTTTTACTTCCTTGGTTAAATTTATTCCTAAGTATTTTATCCTTTTTTCAAATTATTATGAATGGAATTGTTTTCTGTATTTCTTTTTCAGTGGATTCATGATTGGTGTAAATAATACTAATGATTTTTGCAAGTTGATTTTGTATCCTTCTTTGCTGAAACTTTATCACCTCTAGAAGTCTTCTGGTTGAGTTTTTTGGCTCTTCTGTGTGTTAGTTGGGCAGAGGACACATAGGATGGCATTCAGTGTCACCAATGAATGGTCAAATAAAGACCTCATGAATATTAATTTGGATGAGAAATCATTGAGAAAATAATATTCATAGTGTACCCTCAATACTTAGAAGCCCTTGTGTATTTGTTCTTAGTTATAGTTATATTTATATATTGTAAATATGTAGTATCCAGGTATCTCATGAACATTAAATGTATATAGACTTTTCATTTCTTTTTATCTATTTTTGATACACATACATACGCATATTCTGCCCACTATTTAATTTATACTTAACAATTCTAGTGAATTCTGCCTATGCTAGCAGTTTACTTACTAGTTGTTCATTCATTCTTGAACTATTTTTAAAAGCTTAGTCTATGTTTTACAAGCTACAAATTGCATATCTTCAATAGCAAATGCAGATTTCACAAAGGTAGCCTGTTGTGGCTGATTAAATTTTCTAAAAAGAGCTGCAGCAATACTTTTTGCTGTATGATTTGATGATCCTCTCATCAAGAGGTGGGGATCTCAGCCGAGCGTGGTGGCCCACCCTTGTAATCCCAGTACATGGGAGACTGAGACAGGAGACAGGAAGATTTCAGGTTTGAGAACAGCCTCAGCAAGTAGTGAGACTTTCATCAACCTAGTGAGACCCTGTTCCCAAACAAAAACAAAGTAGGGCTGGGTGGGGGTGTAACTTGGAGGTAGAATGTCCCCGGGCTCAATCCCCAGTGCCACACACACACACACACACACACACACAAGAGGTGAGGATCTGTGTTGCTTCCCCTTGAGACCAGGTGAGTTTGTGACTTAACATCCAATATTAGTGTATGGTGGAAGTGACACTATGTGACTTCTGAATTCAGGTCATAAAAAGTGAATCAGCTTCTGTCTTGTTCATTCCTTTCTCTCGAAGAATTCTCCTCAATATTTGACTTTCCTTAGATTGCCAAACTATGGAAAAGTCCAAACTTAGCAATATCAATGAGGAAGCCATAATACCACATACACACAGAAAGAGAGAGATATTTCTGAACAGCCACAAATGCTTTTTTTTTTTGCGTGTGTGTGTGTGTGTGTGTGTGTGTGTGTG
>PVJS01061949.1:0-10855 GCA_004027185.1 Glis glis | reverse complement strand
CTGCTATGAACATGGGTATGCATATATTACTGTTGTTTTCTAGTTTCAATCCCTTTGGTATGATACCCAGTAGTGGTATAGCTGGATCATATGGTAGATCCATTCCCAGTTTTCTGAGGATTCTCCACACTGATCTCCACAGTGGTTGAACTAGTTTGCAATCCCACCAACAGTGTAGAAGACTAAGTCCAGTGTTACTTCCTTCTTGCAGTAACAAAATTTCCAAATTCTACATCATCATAAGGACAGTTATCTCTTAAGGATTTTATATGTAAATGTAGACTATAATTAGAACTACTAACATTATATAAATCTCAGTTCATGTACAATGAGATGATTGATAGTGGCCTGGCTAATTTGAAAATATAAGACAGCTACAATTAAAAAACAAACATCTATTTATTTATCATCTATCTATCTATCATCTATCTATCTACCATCTATCTATCAACCTATCTATCATCTATCTATCTATTTATCTATCTATCTACTATCTATCTATCTGAAGGGTGATTTTAAAAGGCATATGATTTTAAAAAGCAAATGGCATTTCTCTTTTGCTTTGTTTTTTAAATCATAATAAAAAAGGAGCGGAGGGAAATGTTCTGTATTAGTATGGTGGTTTTGGTTAATTGATACACACTACTGTTTTTATCTATGAAACTTCTGAGATGTTTGTTTATAAGATACCCAATACATTGTTAAGCTTTTGAAAGGTCATTTGGCCACAGAGAGATTGATCTCTTCTATAAAATGAAAATGGTAGATAACAACCAAAGAAAGGAATAACTAGGAACTTTCTGAAGATACCTCAAATGTTTGGGTTTTAAGATTGACAAAGACCTATTACATTTTGCTAAGTACTTTTCCCCTTAATTCTAAAATCATTTCTATTTGAAGTGAAGTGCAATCCATATGTTTTTGATTCATTAACACTTAATTTGTTAGCATCCTTTTACTGGAGTGCTATATAGCAGTCTTTTCATCTTTTTTATAAGCTTATATTCTTCAGACACAGGAAATCAAGTTTTTCTAGGAGTAAACAGACTTAACCTCAAAGAGACATGAAGGAGTTTTGTTTATAACACAGCACCTATTAGCTTTGAACTTCTTCTGTACTTTATATGCAAATGTTTCTTTAAAGAATGAGATATATTTCTAATTAACTGAGACACAATATGAGGCTTTCTATTTTATTATTTACTGAATTTTCCTATCTGACACTGATTTCTCTTCATGATAAAACAGCCAACTACTAACATATTAATGAACAAGTCATTAATGATAGTTATTTAACTGTCATCTTATTATTTATTCTTATTAATAATGCAGGAGCTACTTATCTTTTAATAATTATGTGGTGAGAAATGAAATTTAATGTAATGCATTAAGCAATGTCCTTTTCTTTTATCTTTGGAAGTGCAATGTTCTTCACCAGGAATAATGAAAGTCACTTTTTCATTTCTTACTGATAGTTTAGAAACACAAGTTCTCCAATATACCTACATGTATATAGATTTTAATGAGACTAGAATACAACTTCATTGAAATATTAAGTCTTCTATTGTCCTGAATTCATTTTAGCTTATCTGATTACTTCTATAGGGCATTCTTTGGGCTTTGAACAGTCATACAGTTGGGATAAATCAGTATGGCAAAAATGTCACCAAAATATCATTACCTGCTTAAAAGAACTCATTTGTTTAACTCCGCACTCTCACATTTTTAGAAGATACATCAAAGAGAAGAAATAGAGCTTAGGGCCAGGCATAGTGGCACATGCCTGTAATCCTGGTGCTTGGGAGGCTGACACAGGAGGTTCGAGGCCAGCAAAGATCTGCAGCAATTTAGGGATGCCGTTTAAAAATAAGAATAAAAATAATGAAAAAATACAGCTTAAAGCGTCTTATTTTTTTAGGAATGAAGTAAGTGGGAAAATAATGGCTACTACCATGGGTCAAGCACTATATAGGCAATCTATATGTTGATTGATTTAATTATCAAAAAATACATATGTGGTTGATATTATTCTAATTTCACAGTTTGGAAAACGGGCTCAGAGATTAATTAATTTCATTCATTCATCTATGCATTCATTTACTTTCTACTTTTTGATTATTTTTTTAAACTAAGCACTTTTCTTAGGTATAAATGAAGGTAAGAAAAATAGTAAGATCTTTTTCTCATGTTCTGTTGCGGAAGATGAATAGGTGAGAAAATCATAGCAATGTAGTGAGGTCGTAGGTCATGAGAGCTCTGGGCTGGGCAGTATGGTGGAACTTGAACAAAGATGCTATTAACCAATTTTAAGGGGTGAGGGGAAGGTAGATATTCAAGTTCAAGGGCAAATAGTGCACACAAAGAAAGACATGTCAGGAAGAACATGAAGTATGGTATTTTGGAAGATGAACATGGTTGCCATGCTGAAATATAACTGATCTAGTGGATATGGGGCACTAGGTCTGAAAAGGCCAATTATGTGCAAAGTGTCTGGATTTAACCTGACCACATGGTTCCCTGACTGGTCTGTCATGAGGTTAGTATAACTTGTCTGTCACAGGTTAGTCTAATTTGCAGTATTAAACTATCTTTGATCAACTGCAACTTTATGTTTCGTCAGTCAAGGCTAGTCCCCTGCCCACTACCACTCTTCCAGATAAGCCCCCGTATGTCCACCAGCCTGGGCTCCCATTTACCTGGAGAAAAAAATATGGTTTAACTCTTCTCTGTCCATATGCTTTCCTAAACTTTTGTAATACTTTAGGCTTGTGAAACTTCTACGATCCCTTTCACATATTTTCAAAAAGTAAACACAAGACATCCGACTGTGATATGATGACAGTAGAGACTGATTTTCCCTTATTCATTACTTCATTGAAATAATCAGAAAAATACTCCATGATATACAAAAAAAAAAGTGACTTAGAAGAAATGAACGCGTGATGGATAATGTAGCGTCAAATACTAGAATGTCAATGGATAATTTTCCAGACTTCACTTAAAACAGAAAAACGATTTAGTAGTCTCATCATTCTTTGACTTTTGAAATAGCAGAACTGAGCAAAATAGGGAAAATTAAAGTTTATGTCTTCCCTTTCCACCCTACCACAAACAAATCACGAGTGTGCACATGCATGTGTAATGAAACTCTGTTCTTGGTCCACATAAAATCCAGATTGCCACAGTGTGACCGTGCAGGGTCTGCTTTCTGTTGTGTCTGAGATTATTTCAAAACTCCACATTCCCACTGCTTATTTATTAATGTCTCATTTTCTTTGTCAATTCCAAAACCAAGGTTCTCAGTGATTCAGTGTGAAATAGTGTGAAAATGATCCATGGCATACTGTAAAGTGAAATAAAAAAATTAGATGGGAAGAAGAAAGGAAGATAAAAATTGGAAGTTTAACCTAGAAGCTGAAAAAAAGTGAAATAAATATGAGAAAATTGCCTGGAATTAATGGGCAAAGTGAGTTTATAGGTCAGCATGAGTCATTACATGCCAGAAATTTAATGAAAAATGTCATCATCTAACTTTTGTTAATGCTAAATGTTTGGGTACCTGATTATCTAGATTACCTAATTCCATTATCTAATAGAACACTTTAGGACATTATAAACACAATTTTGTATACTGATTTTTTTATTTGACCTTTAATCAATTTTCCATGTTGTTTTTAAATCTTCAAAAAATAATTTTCAGAGTACAGTATTTCAGTGTATAAAAACATAATTTAGTAATATCATTATATATTAAGTTTTAGATGCTTTGTTAAAATGTTAAATGTTTAATTATTAAGGATTTTTAAAAATCCTAAAAATATTCAGCAAGCAAGTTGGCAACAAAGGCATAAAACTGAAGCTGACCTCATTCTCTTTTTTTGTAGCCCCAATGCCAGAAAATGATGGAATCAATTAGCAGAGCTTTGAGGGGATATTACTGTAGACTCAGCCAAATATTTGCATGAAAACAAAACAAACATTTTCTGATGTATTCAAAGTTTGAGGAAGGATATCTTTTCCAAATGCTACTTCCCACTAAAAAGAAAAAATAGTCAGATATATAACTGATTTAGTGAGGAATCAAAATTAAGAATTGAGAGTTGCATCATCTAATTGGTGATACTATATAAACTATAGGATGCATTGTAGAATTTTTGACTGTTAAAACGGATTTTAAAAATGGTCATTATATGAGGGCGCACATGATGTAAATAGTAGCGAAAAAATAATAAAATGATTCTAAAAAATACAAGACTACATTATGAAAAACTGAGAAGTGGGTGGGTAATATGGAGGGAAATAAAAGTACCTCTTACATGATGAACATCTATTTATTATTGAATAGAATGTAAACTAGTAACATCTATTCAGAAAGTAATTTGACAAATCGTTATTTTAGGAATGATCCTATAATTTGATTCAGTAATTTAATTTCAATGAATCTATCTGAAGGAAAAGATAAGAAATGCAGATAAAAATTATTCTAATGACACTTATCACATCAAAAAAGGGGAAAAAGCCTAATATATTATTGAAAACTTGTTAAATTGTGATGTATTTATACATTAAAATATTTCATATCTTTAAAAGTTATGTTTTTGCAGATTTTTAAATGATACCAAACATGCTCTTATTTGAATATTAAGTGAAACTGTTAGGATATAAAGTTGTATTATATGTCATGCTTCATCTGATTATAAAATCAGACATAAAATTGTCACTGTGGCCATAACTGTCTTTGATGTAAAAGTGAGGGATGTAGGTTACCTTCTTTGCGCCTTTCTAAATTTCTTCCTTATTTTTGCAAGTACACATTATTTTCATAATCAGAAAAAAAGACTTATACAGTCACTTTCTGAAAGGAATAAAGTATCAGGCACAATTAAAATACTTTACAAGCCACCATGTCATACTGTTCCGAAGCATCCATTCTGCAGAAAGAAAGTGAGCCCGACAAAACTAGCAATTTATGCTATTAGGCTGCAAATAGGTGTTTGAGCCATGACATCTGTCTGCCCCATATTGGCTTCATTATCTGTCTTCAGATGTGGAGGAAGAAAGTCATGTGAGCACCTACCTTGTAAGAATGGATCAGCCAACATGTGCATAGCGTGTCTTCTTGTCTATCCTCATGGTTATTGCTCCAGGTTTGATGTTACGTGTTTTGCTTCACTTGGTGACGCAACCAAGTCACGTTCTGTTTTTCCAGATGAGATTTGGTTGCCTGTTCTCTACGCCTACATTTTCCCCTTCTCAGTGAGAAATGCAATATGGTTTTCTTGTCAACTGCCAAGAATGGCAGTTTGTGGTTTATACCTCCATTAGGTCCTAAAACACAGCTAGCTGCTGTGACTGTCCCTGCTGTACATTTGGCAGGAGCAGACTGCACGCATCTCCAAGTGACACACACGCCACCACCTATGTTGAGTTCCTGGTTCTCGGACTGGTCCCTTGGCTTCCTCTCAGGCACGCTGGTGGAAAAGCTCCCAGTTTTATTCTACACCTGCCACCAGGTCAGACCATGACTCTAGGTTTTTGTTTTGTTTTGGTTTTCGTGGTAGTGGGGATTGAACCCAAGGGCATTCTACCTCCAAGCTACACCCCCAGCCCTAATTTTTATTTTATTTTGAAACAGGGTCTCACTAATTTGCAGAGGGGCTCGCTTGCAAACCTGTGTCCTGTCTCCTGTCTCAAGTACTGAAATTACAGGCATGTGCCACCGTACTTGGGTGTACTTGCTTATATTTAATTTCTTGAGATTAAAAGTATGTTTCTGGTGGTGGTGAATATTTTATGATTTACAAAACAAGTAAATTCTTCTTTATCCAAAGGGTTGGTCCTTTTGGATTGCCCTCAAGCCCTTGGTTTTACACATTTTCCTGGTATTTCTCTCTCTTCTAATTGCTTTAGTCACATACAAAACTGAAGCAAACAATGAATTTATTTTAGTCATTAGAATGAATGAACCATGTTAACAAATTGTTCTTTATAAAAATACAGCTTTTTAGCGCCGGGCGTGGTGGCGCACGCTTGTAATCCCAGTACTTTGGGAGGTGGAGACCAGAGGATCTGGGTTCGCAGCCAGCCTCAGCTCTTTCTTTCCCTCTCTCTCTCTCCCTCCTTAGTGAGGCCCTCCACAACTTCGTGAGACCCGGTTTCAAAATAAAGTATAAAAAATAGGGCCGGGGGCATAGCGCGGAGGTAGAACACCCCTGCATTCCATCCCCGGTACTGCAAAAATAAATAAATAAATAAATAAATAAATAAATAAATAAAAAATAAAAACACAGCTTTTTAAACCTTCAGAGTTCTTTTAAAAATTCATATGGTGTTTTTAAGTATTGCAAAAAGCAAAGTAAAAGTCAAGAGAATTTAAGTACAGGTAATTAGCTAACCTTGATCCAGAGTTAATTGACTTGATAGTGGGGTGGTTGGGACATGCCTATAATCCCAGGATTTGGGAGGCTAAGACCAACTGGAGGATCACAGGTTTGAAGCCAGCCTCATCAACTTAGCTAGACCCTCAGCAACTTAGCGAGACCTTGTTTCAAAATAAAAAGAATAAAAAGGGCTGGAGGTGTAGCTCAGAGGTAGAAAGCCCTTGGGTTCGGTTCCTAAATCAGGGATGGAGAAATTGATGCACTCATATGTATTGAGTTCAAATCAGAACATTTTTTAATATCACATATTGCCAAATGAATTGTAAACCAAAATGTTCCTATTACCATAAGGACGAACTAAAAGCCAATTTCTTGTAATTTCTATAGTGTACTTTTAATATCTATAGTTTTTATTTCTTATCCTCCATTTTATGTCTGTATTTTTTAGACATAAGCTAAAATCTCCCTTTTAAATGAAACCATAGGCATTCCTTAGAATATGGAGAAGAATCTCACAGTGATCAGTAGGCCCTAGTGTTATGTTGTGCTACGTAATAAAAGTCTTATTTAATATTTTAAAATATATTTGCCTTGAAAATGAGTAAAATAAACATCAACAGCTTTACTAAGATATACCGACTATTATGTTCACCTATTTAAGTTGCCCCATTTAGTGGTTTTTATCATGTTTATCGAATTCTGCAACCATCGCCATAATCTAATTTTAGAACATTTTCGTCACCCCAAATACTATCACAGGAAAGGAAACTTTAAAAATTAAACTCAAAGAACTTGAGATTGTTGAGAACACATTTTTGAACCCCAGTGTAGGAAACAATGTTCCAGGTATTTGCAGGTGTACAGGACGGGCGTGAGATGGTTGTAAAGAGCCCAGCACAGTATTAGCACCTCACATGCCCCAGTATTTTATACACTGAAGGTCTCCATCTCTAGGCCTTTGCAGTGATGTTTGTTTTATGGAGTCCCAACCTCATCCCATCAAAATCCTCTGCAGCAGGTACCAGGGTGGTGCCCAGCACCACTGTGGGGCTGCCCAGGGTTTACCTGATAATCTTACAGAAGCCAACTTCTCCATTTCCTTGTATTCTTTTTTTTTTTTGTGGTACTGGGGATTGAACCCAGGGGCATTCTACCTCCAAGCTACTTCCACAGCCCTATTTTTTATTCTTTAGTTTGAAATGGGGTCTCACTAAGTTGCAGAGGGCCTCACTAAGTAGCTGAGGCTCAGCCTCCCAAGTACTGGGATTACAAGCGTGGGCTACCAATTAAGAACTTTCTGCTGATCGTTTTCTGATTGCATTTTCTGGCTTTCACGGAACATCATTTCCTTCCTTAGTCATTGAAAACTCCTTAGGTTTTCCTATTGCCCTTGTTTCTCCAGGATATCTGATTCCTTCCCAATGCTAGACTTAGGGTATCACCTGCAAGTCCCAAAAGGCCTCAGGAAGATCCCATGAAGACAAAAATGTGCACCATTGTCCCCTTGCATCTTTTAAGAAAAACAGACTAATAGGTAGGACATTTGAGCTACTGAGAGTTTATAAGTAACTCTGTATGTACATATGATATATATATATATATATATATATATTTTAAGCCGGAAGGATCCAAGCAAACTTCTACCACCTCCTACCCCCACCCTAGAATAAGTTTTAAGGAATTTTAGAGACAGCTACCTAGGAAACATTAACCCTAACATTCAATAATAAATGCCAAAAAGAAAAAGTTATTAATAGTGTGAGATTCACGGTAGCTCTTATGATGTTCTGTTGTTATGCACCATGCCACCACGTAAGAGGAAACTGAGGGCCATCAAGCCTGGAAGAGGATGTGTTCTGCTATGATCATTGCTCTTTTCTGAGCTTCAGGTTTGTAGGAAACATTGACTACCGTTTTTGATTCAAATATCAAAATTTTATATTAGTGTTTTTTCTCTTTCATATTAATTATATATAAGAAACAGTGCAGAATGATGTAATTAGCCATTTACTATCATCCTTTTAATTGCCACACCTGTTATTTTCTACAGTACTTAAACTGAGAAACCATCTCACCAGAATCCATGGAAAAATCACGAAGGACAAGTACACTTTATTAAAACTTGTGCTACAGCTCATGGAGAACTTCATTGTCACAAACTAATGATACTTTGTTGCCTTTGAGTATAATTTTACAACACTGCTCAGCAAATACTGCATCTCCATCTGCCTTCCATTTTTCTCAGCTCCTTCAAGATCATGTGCATCCATTAGGCGAATTGCTGATAATTCATGGAAGGAAGGTCCTTTAGCAAGGGCCTGGCCCTAAACAGAGGAGCAAGTACTCAGGTTCCTGCCCTGTTTGCAGTGCCAAATATTTTCATTTCCTGTAGTCAGGACGTACCGCACATGCTGTTTTATGTTATTTGGCTTATTTTACAATTTAATATAGTTATACCTACTGTTCACCAAGAATAATTAATATCAAGTCCAAGTTCTGCAAATAAAATGTGACATTCAGTCTTCCAAAGGAGTGGTATGTCCACAGCCTGTGTTTCTTGTGTTTTCTTTGTTTTGGTGTGGGGATCTATATCCAGGATAGTGTCTATTTGGTTGACTGGATTAATCGAGAAGACAACCACATCCTGTCTGCATGGATTGATGTTAGGGAGAAGTTTAAAACACTGTCTTGCAACTTCATGGCTGAGTCAAGTCACCTGGTAGTTTAGGCAATGGTAATCCATACTTCTCTCCCTGCCTCTGTCCTTCCAGTCCTTCCTTCTTGCCTTCTTGCTTTCCTTTCTTCGCTCTTTGAACAATTCTTGTTTATTGTTGTGCAAAAACCAAAGATATAATACAAGATCTCATGCTCAACGACTTGGTAAGCCACTATGCTTCTAATGATGCTGATAAGAGCTATATATTCTCTGTAATGTTTGTCAGCCACTAGTACTTCCCATTTTAAGTCCTTGAGAAAATTGCCACTAGCAAAATTTTTAAAGGAATATAATGACGTTGGTAACATGATGACAATAACCAAAAACCAGAATTGAAGCACTTTTTACTAATTGTGTGTCCTAACCTCCAGATTTGTCAATCCTGAAACTTCCAAATGGACAAGGCAACCATGGAACAGACTTCTTTGTCTAGCACTTTTGCCCACACACTGAACATTATGACCTTTTAGGATTAATAAATTATGATCTATACAGTGTAAATAGATATGCTGGTTTTCATTAATAGATCAGAAGAGTCATCAGTTTAGTTTTTGTATATTAAAACAAAGATCAGAAACACTCACCAAATGTTTCTTTATATAGTTCTCCTCTATTGTTTCTAATAAAAATCTTCCCAACACAATCACCAACTAAATTTTAATTATTTTTCCAATGAGTGACAACATATAGACACTTATGCAGTTAGATGATTATGGTGGAAGGAAATTTTTATATGTGTCCAGATTTGGAGTGATGGACCAACTTATACCAGATAAATATTATACAAATATATAGGTGTGATCATTACTTTCTATACCAAGAGTGCTGAAAGATGATCATAAATAAATGGAACTGCTCTTGAGATGGGTATGTCCTTACTCTGGCTCCTTTTAAAATTAATTTAATTAAAAGATTTTACTTCTACCATTGAAAAACACTTATTTGAAGTTTGTAAGGTGCTCTAAGAAAGATCTTCCCATCCATCTCTTATGTGAATGTGTACAGGGAAACAAACCCAGTTCACTCATCATTTTGTAAGAGTTGTTACTAATCTACTACAACCTTTGTGCACTAGGACAGTGAATACGAATAGCCCAAGTAAATATGAATATCCCAAGCAAATGAAAGCCATTTGTAGATTTTAACTTAAACACTGAAAGGAATAATAGTATTTTACTTTAATATCACATATTAGAATTCTCACCATATGATCCGGCTATACCACTACTGAGTATCATACCAAAGGGATTGAATCTAGAAATCAACAGTAATATATGCATACCCATGTTCATAGCAGCACAATTCACAGTGGCCAAATTATGGAACCAACCTAGGTGTCCATCAACAGATGAATGGGTTACAAAATTATGGGAAATACACACAATGGAATTCTACTCAACAATAAAGAAGAACAGAATAACAGCATTTGCAAGAAAATGGAAAGATCTGGAGAACATTATGTTAAGTGAGATTAGCCAATCACAAAAAAAGAAGGGGCATATGTTTTCATTAATATGCGCAACCTAGGGAGTAGTGGGGACACACAAGGGACTCCAATGACAATGGAGAACCCTCAGTGGTGCAAGGGAAGGGGTACAAGGGAAGGGGAAGGTCAAGAAAGAAGTGAATCTATGGAATTATTGTCATAAACAATGTGTACATATGAGATTATACCAACATCATTCTCAGTGCTACATGTGGAGGGGAGGTGGGGGGCAGGGGGGACACCAAGAGCTGTGTGCATGTATGTTAACACCAA
>PVJS01061948.1:0-10861 GCA_004027185.1 Glis glis | reverse complement strand
CCTCCAAGCAACACTCCCAGCTCACTTAAGTTGCTGAGAGCCTCACTAAGTTGCTGAAGCTGGCCTCGAATCTGTGATCCTCCTGTCTCAGCCTCCCAAGTACTGGGATTACAAGCATGTGCCCAGCTTTATTTTTAATTGTTTGAAATCTCCATACTATTTTCATAGGGGTGACATAATTTCATCATTTTACAATCCCACAACAATACATAAGGGTTCCAATTTCTCCCTATCTTCATATCCTTTCCAACACTTGTTACTTTACATACATATATAGATACATGTTTTTATTTGCACTTCTCTTCTCTGATTATATCTTTTTGCAGAGCTCTGACTCTTAGATCCATTATAATATTTCACATACCTAAGATTTAAACAATTAAAACTAATAAAAATGTAGGGGCAACCCAAAATGGGTCAAACAGTAACTGTAAATACAAACAGTAATTGATTATGTGAAAAACATTATCATGGTAAAGACAGAAAAACTGTATATAAATGTTATAATCTACTTCATAAAACTGTTTCTCACAGGGGTATGGGCCAGCAATTCTGAAAGTATTTTATGTGTATACTAGAATTGAACATGTAAATAAATTGTAGGTAATGAGAGCTGGGTTTCTTATTGTTGAAAAAAGAAATTATAAATTATGAGAGGGATAAAATGAATCCTATAGTGTTGGAATTGAACTAGAGTTGTCAGTATAAAAACAGTTTTTAATACAGAGAGAGTGAGAGAGAACTATAGTTGAGTGTACATGTGTGAAGTATTATTATTTCTTTTGTGTGGTACTAGGGATTGAACCCAGGGGCATTCTACCTCCAAGCTACACCCCCAGCCCTATTTTATTTTGATTTTGAAACAGGGTCTCACTAGGTTGATGAGGGTCTCACTACTAGCTGAGGCTGTCCTCAAACTTGTGATCCTCCTGTCTCAGCCTCTCAAGTACTGGGATTACAAACATCTGCCACAATGCCCAGCATGTGTGGGGTTATTATACTTGTGGGTATTTTAAGATCTATTGGCTGAGAAGGCCTAGAAGCAGAGGATCCCATTCACAATGAACACAGCTAGTGCTACAATCCAGATCTTGGTTTCTAAACACCACTTTCCAGTACAGGAAACTAGGGCTTCTTGTAGTTATGGTTATTTCCAGAACTGGGGCAGGGAAAATACAGTTTGGGGCATCTTGTGGAAATACTCAAAAATCTTGTAGACTTGTTAAAGAACAAAAGAGCCCACCTGAAGGAGCTCTGAATGAACAAAGCAGAAACAATTTGAATAAAACATATGACAGAATTGAATGTTAACCTATAGAATAAAATAAATATCAATGTGTCTGTGGGTATAAATAAATAGTCAAATAAATAAATGGTGTATAAGATATAGTTACTCCTAACAGTAGCACTTAATAAATTCATAAATTTCTGAGGACAAAAAACATGCTTTTATTCTTCTATCAGCTGCTTCAAAAATAACTAGCTAAGTCCTAAGTGGTCAGCAAGTTTGGTAAGATCTCTTCCTTGATGTCAAGTGCTATGAGAAACTTTAGGGTATCAGAGGAAAGCAACTGTCAGGAGAAATAACCTATGCTGGAGTACATGTTTAAAATTAATCTATACCCTGAGTTTGATCCCAGCACTGCCAAAAAATTAATAAATGAATAAAAATAAATCTATGATGCATACTTTATAGAACCAGGCATGGTACCTCCGTGAGCTTGTAGCAACAAGACCTGTAGCTGTTGAACCTGTAGAAGCAAAGAAAAATAATCAGTCATCAATCAATAGCTAATTATTCCTTGGTAGTGAAATTACTACAATTAGTAGTAGGGAAATTTTACTCAAGGCCTATAAAATCTAAGGTAGATGTTAGGTACTACAGAAGGCATCAATGAGGGTTGATTATTCAATGATAAAAAGATAATAAGCATTACATGAACACAGTTAGTTACTAAGAAGATGAGTTGAACCTTTTATCTAAGCATCTTGATGAGTTTTTGCTGAACACCTATTTTTAAAAATGAAACTCAGCACTGGGATGGGCAATGCAGGGCATATGAAAATAAAATATGGTCCTTCACTTAAGGTTACATCTCGTTGAGGAAGATTAGACTAAAGCCTAAAATAGTAGGAAATAATATAAGACAGGCAATACTAAATTGTCAGGTATATTTAGGTGCTTTGAGGTTCTGAGAAGAAGTAGGCAAAGAAGTGAGTCAAAGAGAGCCTTCATGGAGCATGGAGATAGATCTTAAACCAGAGTACATATACAAGCATCTTCTATTCCCTCCTATGACAAAAGAAAAGCTGTCCTGCCTCCTTGCTTAAGCTTTGGAGGTCTGCTCTTCTTGCCTCCTTATGAATCTTAATTCGATTTGTTATCCCTTCTCTCTTCTGTATCTACAACTTCTCCATTTCTATAGTGTCCTTCCAATGAAGATTAAAATATGCTTAAGTCTCTCCCATCTTAAGACACAAGCACCCTCCCTAAACACATTTCCTATCTCTCTTGCCCTGTTTCTCTCTTCTTCTCCGTGTCTAAGAGGGAATGCCACATCAATTGCTTCCATTTCCTTTTGCTTATCTCTCACTTGCTCTGCAATCTATTCCAACCTGATTTTTGCCTGCAGTATTCCACTAACATAACTTGCTATGGTCACAAATGATCTGCATCACTAAAGCCAATGGGCATTTTTCAGTCTTCATCTTACTTGATCAACTGGTAGCATTTGGCTTACCAGACATCATACTTCCCTAGTTTTTCTTCTACTCTTCTGATATTCTGTCTCTTTCTTGCTTCATCATTGCTCTACTTACACTTCATGTTATTTTTTTTTTTGCAGTACTAGGGATTGAACCCAGGGGCATTCTACCTCTGAGCTACACCCCCAGCCCTATTTTTTATTCTTTATTTTGAAACAGGGTCTCACTAAGTTGCGGAGGGCCTCACTAAGTAGCTGAGGCTGGCCGCGAACCCGGATCCTCCGGTCTCAGCCTCTCAAGTACTGGGATTACAAGTGTGCACCACCACGCCCAGCTCCACTTATACTTTAAATGGTCAAGTCCCTCAAAGCCCAGTATCAGCTTTCTCAGTTTATAATGTCCCCTTAGATTCTCAAAATCTCATCTCTGCCTGTTGTTTCAATTGCCATATCTAAACTGGTAACTGCCAAACTTATCTCAAATTCAGATCTTTCTGAATTTTAAACACTATCCCAGT
The DNA here is from genome assembly GCA_004027185.1 of Glis glis. Lineage (NCBI taxonomy): Eukaryota > Metazoa > Chordata > Mammalia > Rodentia > Gliridae > Glis > Glis glis. Next base: position 7,638 of record PVJS01061948.1, on the reverse strand, counting down.
TTATAATTATATAATATTATATGATTACATGTGATTTGGTATTTATTTAGGGTTTATCTCTCACACTAGGCAATAAGCTCCATGAAGGCAGAAACTGTTGCTTTCCTCAATAATGTATCCCAGCATAGTACCATACAGCACATAATATTGCTCAATAAATACTAATTGTTGGAATGAATGAGCAAATAGGTGAATAGGATGAAGGGCATTTTGAGATCCGGGCATGGTGGTGCACATTTGTAATCCCAGTACTTGGGAGGCTGAGACCGGAGGATCCGGGTTCGTGGCCAGCCTCAGATACTTAGTGAGGCCCTCTGCAACTTAGTGAGACCTGGTTTCAAAATAAAGAATAAAAAATAGGGCTGGGGTGTAGCTCAGAGGTAGAATGCCCCTGGGTTCAATCCCAGTACCGCAAAAAAAAGAAGGGCATTTTGGGGAGTAAGAATAAACATAAAAGAAAATAGTGGGAGAGAACTACATATGGTACTTTATAATTCAGATTATACTGTGGGAAGGTACATTATTTATATTCTCTACAGTGATCCCTAGGAAGGAAAGAAATGAAGGAGAAGGAAAGGGAAGAAAAGAGATAAAATGAATAGTAGTTATCTCTGCGGAAGGGAGGCCAGTGAGGAAGACAGCACTGGACAGTTGGGAAACACTTGATTTCTAGTGTAAACAGTACTATACCCTGGAAGGCAAGAAAATGTGACCCTTTTATACCTGTATCAATCTAGTTCTTACCTTCTCAGCTTCTCTACTAGGGCTATTGAGCTGTTACACAACCAATCATATATACCACCACAAATTCATGCTTGTAGTCGGCTACCTCTTCCATTTCTCTTGAGAGTGATTTCCAAATTCTTTAACAGGTCATTTAAGGAACTTCAGGATGGAACCCCTACCTATTTCTCTTGCTTCATCTCTCACTGCTCACTTCATTATCAGTAAAAGCCACAATCTTAAATGGATAGCAAACATGTTAACAGGATTTACTTTAAGAGATCCTCATACTAACATAATGCTCACCCAATATCTCTAAACTTCTTGAAAAGGAGAAGCTGAGAAACAGAAGGTCTATCGCTCATATACTTGCAACTTTTCCCATAAAAATTTAAGACCTGTATACCTGTTGCTTAAGATGATTAAGTTCAGCTGTCTGGGGATCAATATTAATAACAGGTTTGTTCTTGATTTTTCTTGCTCTGTCAGCATAGCGAAGGGTATTTAATGTTTCCTCTAGATTGGAGTCAGCAGGACTCACACAGGCTATCATAAGAGTATGGCTATTACCTCCTAGAGAATCTGAAAAACAACAAAGCACAATGGAAGGGAATGAAATCAAACAAGTAGGATATAAGCACAAGCTATCCATTTGGGTTGGTGACTTCAAACTCCAGAGTTATAAGAAAAAAATCCTTAGATACTTCTGATGTGTAAAATATTGCTTTTAAAATCCTAATGCACAGCTGATGGTGGTGCATGCTTGTAATCCCAGTATTTGGGAGGCTGAGACTGGAGGATCCGGGTTCGCAGCTAGCCTCATCTACTTAGTGAGGCCCTCCACAACTTAGTGAGACCCTGTTTCAAAATAAAGAATAAAAAAAATAAGGCTGGGGGTGTAACCCGGAGGTAGAATGCCCCTGGGTTCAATCCCCAGTACCGCAAAAAAAAAAAAAAACCCTATTGCATGTGTCCCTATTCTCAAGACAAACTATGATTTCAGCAGTCAATCAGGTAAAAACAACTAGGGCCTAACCCAGGTAAATTTGGAGCCATTATTGGGATTAAACATTCTTAGGATGCCCCCTCTATGTGGATTTTAACTCCAGATACTCCAGAGAATTCTGCTTAGCAGCACTATTAAATGAAGAAGAAGTAACAATGTTCATTTTTAGGTGCAAAATACTAAGTACAGTTGGTACTCTACAACTTTCTTGGCTCTCAAAGCCATATATGAAAACATTTTTCCGTTATCTTAGAAACTTGACTGCCAACTGCTCTCTTTCCTCTTTATCAATTAGAGAGCTGTGTATGTGATAACCCAAGTAGCTAGATTTTTACCTTTTTCATCTTTGCCTTCTTAGTACTATCATTATGAGTTATTCTCTCTTATTTTTAGGGATACTGTGGGTTTACCTTGAAGCAGTCGAGTCAACTTGGAATCTCTGTAGGGCACAAAGCCACCCTTTTTATCATCTCCAAGAGCACTGATTACATTTCCCAAGCACAGGAGGCCCCGGTTAATATTAATGCCTAAGACCAGGAAACAAAATCAAAATTGCTTGGTAAAGAATCTAACATTGCTTCTGAGAAATAACAACAAAATAAAGACACCATGTAAATATTGTTATCAATCTTAAGGAAACTTCTTAATACTGTTCAGTTTTCTCAGAGTGCCTCTTTATATAAAGTTCAAAGGACAAAGGTCCAAATGTTGGGTTTGCACAATTGAGTCCTTTGGCATTTCTTGGCCTTTCCCATGGAAACGAAGCAGATAGACACATAACTATCACTGTGACAACAACCATCTGTATAGTTATTTACTTCCATTTTACAGATAAGGAAACTAGTTGTGAAGTTAAATGTCTTGCCTAAGGTCAAACAGCTAGTAAGTGGTAGACCCGATATTCCATCTTAGGGTTTTAGTCATGTCTTATGCTCTTTCTCTATACCACACTAGAATATCTTTCCTCTTACTGCTTAAAAAGGGTAAAGATTTGCTGTGCGTGATGGCCTATGCCTGTAATCCCAGTACTTGAGAGGCTGAGACAGGAGGATCGCAGGTTCGAGAACCTAGCAAGACCTTGTTTCAAAAACAAAAAATAAGCCAGGTGTGGTGGCACACGCTTGTAATCCCAGTACTTGGGAGGCTGAGACCGGAGGATCTGGGTTCACGGCCAGCCTCGGCTACTTAGTGAGGCCCTCCGCAACTTCGTGAGACCCGGTTTCAAAATAAAGTATAAAAAATAGGGCCGGGGTGTAGCTCGGAAGTAAAACGCCCCTGGGTTCAATCCTCGGTACCGCCAAAAGAAAAAAATTTTTTTTAAATAAAAAGGAATGGGGGTGTAGTTTGGATGTAGAACACCCCGGGGTTCAATCCCCAGTACCACAAAAAGGGAAATAAAGATTTTTTTCTACTTTATTTAATTTTGAGGTTTGCTTTTCAAACATTATAATAATCTCTGAGGTCCTCTAAAGAACCTGACTTCCCCTCATTACTGTGGAAAGGTTATATAGTATACTGATTAAGTGGCTTTGGTATCAGATAGACCTAGGTTCCAATCCTGGCTCCGTCAATGACTAGCTATATGGTCTTAGGTAAGTTCCTCTATAAATGAGGCAAATCTATCCACTCTCCTGAGTTGTAATGGGAATTAAATAAGATATTGTATTTAAAACAGAGTTAAATGATAATTAAATGGTGTTATGTTTCAATGTCCAAAATTCATGTTGAAATTTGATACCCAATATAACAGTATTAGGAGATAAGGTCTTAGGTGGTGATTAGGTCATGAGGTCTCTGCCCTTATAAATGGGATTAATGCCTTATAAAAGGGCTGAAGGGAACTAGCTAGGCCCTTTTGCCCTTCTGTCCTTCTGTCCCTTCTACCATCTAAGGACACAGTGTTCTCTTTTTCCCTTCTGCTATGACAAGATACCCTGACCAGACACTGATTCTGCTGGTCCCATGATCTTTGACTTCCCAGTTTTCAGAACTATGAAAAATAAACTGAGAAATTTCTATTGTATACAAATTACCCAGCCTAAGGCATCTTCTTAAAGCATCACTATTGTACTAAGACAAAAGATATCATTTTTGTTAGCTCTACTCTACCGTTTACTTATTCAGCCATACTTTGGATGCCCTTATAATCTGAAACATATATTTCTAAGATCCCATATTTTAAGTTCCTGACTGCAACTTTCATGGATCCTGTTCTTCTACTTTATTGTGGCTACCAATTTATACTTTCTAATATTTTCAGTAGATTAGCCTCTTCTGGGTCTTAAACTACCTATTCTGAATCCTGTAACCAAACATTTCATTTTTACATTCCTAAGCACTCACTGGACCCATGACCTTCTGCCTTTCCTACTATAGGTTAAACCTACTGTGTGTGTGTGTGTAGGCTGCAATGCTGAAGAAATTATATAACAACAACAACAAAAAACCCTGGATCCATTACAAACATGCTATTGACCTTAGCTGAACTCTTGGTCAATCTTTTCTTCCTCATTCCTACTTGACTAACCTAATCTAATTCACCATGGCAGCTATTCTAAATACTCACCATTCAAGACTGTAAATCTACCTTCACTTTCTATTAGTAGATGATTTCACCAAATACTTTATAGGGACTAAAGTTATTCACAAGGGCTCTCTAACCTTCCTTTCCTTACCTCACAGTCTTTCTTTGCTATTATTCATTCCTTTGTCCTTCCCCTTGTTTCAGAGGGAACAGCTGGCTTTATTTTCAAGGCTCTGCCTTTTGCCTCTGCCCATATTTCTATTCCCTTAATTTTTTCTAGGCCCTAGAATCCTTTGATCTTTGCACTTCCTCTTAGACTTTTAATTTATCTTCCCCTCACTAATTCCTTATTTTCAGTCTATACACATGCTTAAATCTCCCCAATCTAAAACAGTTTCCATAAGCAACCATGTCTTTCTTTTCCTTTTATTGCCAATTGGAAGTGATACCATTTTGCAGAGCCATTTATCCTACTCAGGAAGAAGAGCCTGCTGAGATTTATCAAATCTGCTTGCCAATACCTGTACTAATCCCCATATTAGTCCTTTCTTTTCTTTCCCTTTTTAGCCAATGAGAACACCGTGCCATCTTATTGGCCCTTATCCCACATGGATGTAAAGGAGAGGCTGCTGAGGTTTCTCAAAGCTGCTGAGCAAAACCTCGATCTATAGTTGCATATAAGAATAAAACAAAATTCCAGATGAACCCTGAGAAAAATCTATGGCTACTATGAACTAAGCAAAACCACAGACTTAAGGATAAAGTAGGCACTGTTATTGGCTTTTCTTCTTTAAATGAGACCTGGGGCTTTGAAATAGAAAGGAATTAAGGGACATGACTGTCTCTCTAGAAATAAATAATCACAAAATAAGATTTGATTTTCTGTTAAGACATTAAAATGAAGTTCTTGACAAAGATAAAGAACATGTTTGCAGAGATATATGAGTTCTGATCAAGGATGGCTATGGAGAAAAATGCCCAGATAAAATTATATGGCCACAGTTCTTTTTTCTATAAGATTGAGCACAGATCAAGCAAGGAGCGTCAAGAATACTGCTCAGTGCCGTTGGGTGCTATGGCAACAAATAAATAATAAAGGAGAGATTTTTACATTAAAAGGGAAATAAACGTCAAAGCTACATGGAGGCACATTACAATGGGTTTCACAGCAGAATAGAAAGGTGCATTTGTAACAAGGGAGAAAAACTAGGTAGGAGGGAAATGAAATAGCTCTATGTGCAGTAGCTCTCAGTTGGGGGCAATTGGGCTTCCAAGGAGAACATTTGCCAATACCTGGAGACATTTGGTTGACGCAACTAGAAGGGGAACTGTGTGTGCTACTGGCACCTAGTGGGTAGAGGCCAAAGATGTTAACTGTCCTAAAATGAAAAAGATAGCCTCTCCACCCCAATAATTTGACTCCAAATGTCAACAGTGCCACAGCTGAGAAACCCTGCTCTCTTTATGTATGAGCCCAAGGCAGGGAGAATGGTTAAGTACACTAGAGTGAAAAACTGAATATTATAGTATAGATATGGCCAGCCTGGTCTAAGAGAGAGAAAGAGAATGATGTTACTAAAATGGATCCCAAAATGTAACAGAGACAACCACTGGGCAGGAACAGAGCAGGGAAGGCACTTGATTAGGAGACAGAGAGCATTAGTTCAAACTCTACCTCAGCCATTTACCAATGTCTGTGACATTGAACAAGCCACTCCAACTCTCCCTTATCCATAAAACAGGGACAATACCTACCTCACCTCATGGGAAATTGATAAAAGTCAATGTGACCTGTGAAGAGATATCTACTATAAATTATTATTAACTGAGTAATTTAGATAATCTGGATATTTGCTAAGTCACATTTGCTTTTAGTCTTAAAAGCAGAGTAACTGACAAATCCTTTATCTACTCTGTTGACAAGTTCTTTAACTAAAAGGTACTATAAGTGATGAAAGAAACGGCTGTTTTGATTTTCAAGTGGACACACAAGGAATAATTATAGAAGTAAAATTATGGAAATGTGGTTGTTGGGGACAAAGAGTCATGGATAAACATCAGTACTCTAGACTTTAAGAAAATATTCCCCCAAATTTAGGAAAAATGATAGTTAAGATCCCAAGGTCAGAATGTCTATAGGGCAAAACAGCAAAAGGCATTCAAAAAATAAGATTATAATTATTTACACACAAATTATTCCAATAAAAAATCAAGGTAGCTACAAAGAAATGGGTTTTCAAATAAACTCATACATAAAAAGAGCAAGCTGGGCACACCTATAATCCTAGTACTTGGTAGGCTGAGACAGGAGAATTGCAGAGACAAGCCAGCATGTGAGATCTGGTTTCAAAATAAAATCGGGCTGGGGATGTAGCTCAGAGGTAGAATGCCCCTGGGTTCATTTCCCAGTACCACACACAAAAAAAAGAACACAGTATTATGAGAAATTCTGCTCAAATATAGGAGACTGATGACCACCATTTCTCTCTTCTCCCTACTATGACATCATTAAAAGGAAAAAAGAAGGCAGGCACTGTGGTGCACGCCTGTACCTGGAAGGCTGAGACAGGAGGATTGTAGGTTAGAGGCCAGCTTTAGCAACTTAGCAAGACCCTCAGCAGTTTTGCAAGACCTTGTTTCAAAATAAAAATTAAAAAGGGCTGGAGTTGTAGCCCATAGGTAGAAATCCCTGGGTTGAATCCCTAGAAACACACACACACACACACACACACACACGCACACACACACATACACACACACACACACTAATCCACAAGATCATGGAGCATAGGAGAGGAAGTATTAGTAGGCCAGAGGTTTCAACATATTTCTAGAATACAGGCAGAGGAAGTGATAACTAACTTTGCAAGATGGATGAAGCTTCAACCTAAAGTGACTGCAGAGGGACAATAATAATAGTGATAAAAACAGCTAAGTTACATAGAGTTTACTATGATCCAGGTACTGTTCTAGGTATTTTATACATATTAACTCATTAAATCCTCACAGTAGCCCTATAAAGTAGATATTATGATTATCTCTGTTTTGACATATATGTGTTAAGGCAAATAAGTTAGGTAACTTGTCCAAGGTCACACATTCAAATGTAGGTAGTATGGCTACAAAGTCTATGGTCTTAATTTCTATCCTGTATGGAAGTGAGCCTATTCGCTCACTTAGGAGCACCAAGTATCATGGAAGAAGGAGAGACCTGGGGCTGAAAAGAGATGTTTGTTAATCTATATACAGAACGTTTTATTTATTTACTTATTTTGGTGGTACCAAGCACTCTAACACTAAGCTACATCCCCAGCCCTTTTTGGTTTTCCTTTTGAGAAGTTTCTTGCTAAATTGCCCAGGCTGGCCTCAAACTTGTGATCCTGCT